>JANAVB010040216.1:12358789-12488961 GCA_029216955.1 Iris pallida | reverse complement strand
GTTGGGGCATAATGACGACGGAGCTCGAGATAGGATGGTGGATTATGTTTATGAGACGCGAATATGCTTATAGAACGGGACTATGTTTATGGAACGCGAGATGGATTGGAATGTATGACTTGTATGCTATGGCGTGTATTGCATGGTCAATGGACTCGGATGGCCCGTGCACGGGTACGACTTCCCTCGGACGGTTACGACCGGGGCACCGGGACCGTTCGGCCTAGGAGGGAATTATGTGTGGTATTTATGGTGCACATCATTCGGACGGATTGCGACCGTCCAGTGCTATGATAAGCTATGATATCCGTAAGTTTGGGATCCTTCAGATATTGGGCTAGCAACCCGTATCGAAGTGATCGTAGGCTTACACATAAGAGATGCCAAGTCCATTACGGTACGAAACACCGTGACCTTCATATAGATAGGGCCGGTGGGCTGAGATGAGAGTTGGGTGCAGGCGCAGGGCCTGCCACCCTTATGCATATGTTTACGGTTATGATTGGTTGGTTGCACGAATCGTATGATTGCTTATATAAGTTCTAACCATGGCAGGCTAGGCAAAGAGGAATGGAGATGAGCACGAAACACTATGTTATGTTCATATTATGGCTAACTGTATCTGCTGCAGGAACACGGTATGGGGCACATTTATGATAAGTTGCTATATATGAAGATTGTCATGAAACTGATCCTAAGGCTAAGTAGAAAGATCACCAAATAATTATGCATGTTTCAATAAAGATATTTAGTGTTTGGTTTGGGTGCGAGCGGGTCTTGATCAGTGCGAAGCGAGGACGAAAGCACTAATCTCCTACTAGTTTATGTGCAGGTTCAGGTTATGATCGGCGTGGGGCGGGGCTTGGCTTGGACGTGCCGAGGCATGGAGTCCTTAGCGTTCAAGAGGAGCTACCGCATAGGCGTTCGGACTTACGACATGGAGATGTTCGGCCGAGGACTACTTGGTGGCTATAAAGAGGCATAATGTATGGAACAATGTAATCCTTTGTGAGCTAGAGAGATCATGAGCGTTGTAGCCAATTGGCATATTAAGTTGGGCTATTTAGAGCCTTGTAACCTTCAGTTCATCATGAATAAAAGAGATTCTTATTCTATTCTTTGCTTCCTTCCACTGTTTATGTTACGACTTTGAGATAACTACTATGTGAACCGTTATCTTGCCTTGTACGAGCGCAACTCCAGGCTCGTGCGACATCACGCCCCAGCGAGGACGATGATTTGGGTAAAATCTAGCGAGGACGAGCGATTTCCCGGATCGGAGTGTGACAAGTTGGTATCAGAGCGGTTCCATCCTCTGGACCGTGCATGAATCTCTTTGACCCTCAGTTGCTTCGCTATCGAATTCAGTTGACTCTAAGTTGTTTTCGCAACCACATGCTCATGGATCTGCTCGATGCTACATTAGATGTTCCATACAATAAGTCTATATTAAGTCCGTACGTCTGCCACAAATATGTTGTGACTATCATGTTATCTCCGAGTGCCATCGGAGAATGTTGGTTGCATAAAGTGCAACGGGTTATGGAATGCTGGTCGCACGAAGTGCAACGAATATGGTGATGTTGGTTGTATGAAGTGCAATGATATACGTATTGTTGATCACACGAAGTGCAAGAAGTTATGTGTTGTTGGTCGCACGAAGTGCGAGGAGATATGTGTTGTTGGTTGTAAAAAGTGTAACGGGTCGATATGTGAGGCGATGAGTGTTATGTTGCTATGTGAACAGTTATGTGTTGTTGGTTGCACGATGTGCAACGGGTCGATATGTGAGGCGATGCGTATTATGTGTCTATGCGAATGGTTATGTGTTATTGGTTGCACGGAGTACAGCAAGTCGTTAATTGTTCGTTGTATCGGTGCAACGATTCGATATGGTATGATGCGTGTTGTATGACTATGCAGATGGATAGCAATATGTCGAACGGGATTGTGACCTTAAGTATCGAGAGTAAATTGTTGCACGAGTTGTAATGAGCGAGATTGGAAAATCGTGGATGTAATAATAACGAGTCGAGTTGGGTAGGCGAACTTGTAAGTTGGCCGCATTGAATCGAGTTTCGAAGTAGGCGAACGTATATGTTAGCCGAATGTTGCGGGTGTAATCGATATGATTGCCAAGGTACGGTTAGACTGAATATATGTCAAACTTGAACGAACGATAGGGCATATTGGTTCAGTTGTTGTGCCAACTCGAGTAAGAAGAATGCTAGAGCTGGGATCGGAAAGATCGCCATACGGGATAGTTGATTGGAAAATAGACGTCGGACCTATACGGAGTGTGATGTCAAGTAATGACTCGATTTCGAGTGGTATATACAATACCAATTATGCGATCAGTATAGCAAAGTATTATATCGGTAACGATAGGCTCGATTGCTGAGTGGTATATGGAATACCACTTAACGATAGCTATGTTAAGCCGTTTGGTGACTTGCGATAGATTTCATCGAGACGATTATGTTGTTATGATATATTTGTCCTCAACGGATGAAGTAGTGCCGAGACTCGAATAAAAATGACTCGATAAAAGTCGATGCGAGTATGCTTCGATGAATTGAGTTGAGCGATTATGCGTGAAGTCGTACCTATGGATGATACGTCGGACGAAAATTCGTTAAGTATAAGCCGAACGATCGACAGAGCATAGCGAAGGAATGTTACATTGAGGAAATAGTCGACCCGGTCAAATGTACGTGAGTTAGTATAGAGACTTATTCGGAACGTGTTGAGTAGGTACGAAGAAATCATACGAACGAATTTGAGTTAGCGTGAGGAGTCGATAGCACGATTTGGAAGTACGAGTTAGGGATATGAGAATGGATATGTGAATTTGAAATTGTGTCGTGATGATGTTAAGTAGTTACAACTGAATGGATCTTGATAAGTGCGAGACTTGATTCGTATTCGAGTTCGGATAATGGCAATGATTGCAACGAGTTTGAACTTATGAGAGAAGAATATGTTCAAGTTATGTATGTCGACGATGGTATTGAGGCGTATCAAAGACGATATACAATAACTCGGGGATACTCTGATCGAATAAACGAAAATTGTGTTGAGCATTGTTTTTGGATGAATAAGATGCAAGTTAAGCTGATGTCGATTTGGATAACGGTAGGAGTGCTTCGGAAAATTCGAGAGTGGATGTACATTACTTGGATGAATCGAAAGTGCTTGATTGTTTCGAGGATAACCACAATGTCGACATTCTTGTCTTATGCGAGTACAACTCCAGCATCGCACATGCGTTACGCCAAATTAGGGCGATCATTCCGCGTGTTCATACAGCGGGGATGGTCAAACTTACAAGGCATGGCAAATCAGATTTGACTTGTGGTTTGATGCAAAAGTTATTCGAGGATGGTTTTGATGAGTATGGAATGTGTCGGACTATGATCACGAATAGGTAAACTCGGATTTGAGGCGAGTAGATGTCATGCGACTAGCAAAGATAGTCGACGGTAATGCATACAATGTGCATAAGTGATTCAAGTAGTTAACGGCGTATCAGTTACGCGGGGGTAGATAAATTATGGATTGATATGTCGGATTGGAAAAAGTCCCTCCCATAGGAATTGTCAGAATTGATTTGGCTTCGCGATAGGATATAGCATGGTTCGTTGTAACTGTTCCTCGTTGATGATCTTCAATTATCGAGCGTAGTTTCGGGGCAGATGACCCTAGAAGACTTGACCGCCAAATCAAGTGAATGTTGAAGTCCCATAGGATGACCCTAAAGAAGTCGCGTAAGAAATTTTGTTGAGGATAAGAAATGATGTAGTGCATGTTGAGGATAAGTCTAAGCGAGCGAGTATCGTGTTTCGAAAGTTAGCGAGTAGCCTTCAACTAGATCGAGACGGCTAGAAAAGTTATGATCGATCGAATGAGTGCGTAAGTAGACTTGGTTGGTCGATGGTCGAATAGATGTTGAGGAACGTGCTTAGCGTAGTGATGCGGTAAGGCGATTGCAAAAATTCTGTAATACGCGAGAGCAACGAATAATAGAATGACCCTAAGAGTTGTGTCGTAGATCGAATTGAGTAACGGTTAGGCTATGTGTATTGAGCGCATGATTTATGTTATGGAACAAACTAGTCAGGATTGATTCAGGAATTGAGTAAATGATTCGTACTCGGTCGAGAATAGGAGATGGACGTATCGTAAGAGACCTTGGGTCAGAAAGATTGTTGCCTTTGAGCATCGTAGACTCAAGTGGACCTCTTGTGTCGGAAGAGATTAAGCATGATGTCTGGATAAGTTACCTAGCGGGGGTAGCCCCAGACGTGATGCATAGGCAGTTCGAGAACGTGGGTCGTGTTGGAATAGTTATGTGCGAGACTTAGTACGGATTGTAGGCAAAGGAATGTGTGACATGTTGGACGTAGTCCATGTCGTTAAGGCCAAATGTTATGAATGATTGAATGAAAGACTTGAGTTATGTGAGATATAGGAAACGATTGGGCAAGTAGGCATTGCGGAGAATTGTTGCGATCGTATGCACAACGGCTTAATGCAATGCATGTGTTAGGTGGCCGGCGAGAACTTATGAGATCAACGTTACGGGTTTGACTCAAGTTATGTGCAGAGATGTTTGGAAGAGGATCGCATGTTATGGGATGATTCCTACGAGAAGTATTTGAAGAATAGGCGCTAAGAATTGACTAAGTCGAGTACGGACCGATTGATGCTTGAGGATTTAAGTTGAGCTTACTAGTTGTCCCGATATCCTACAACTGAGCTTGGCTGAAATTCATATATTGGTGGGACGCTTAAAATATGTGTATGATCCAAACTAAGTTGTATGATTCCAACGATAGTAGTACGAGATCGTGAAACGATCTAGCGAGACACTTAGATTAAGTGTTAGTTTCAGTTCGAGGACGAACCTTGTTTTGAGTGGTATATTATGTAATGCCCCGCTCCGTAAGGTGCATTACGATGAGTCATTGACTCGAAGAGTTGCGTTGACCCGACGAGGTATCGATGCAAAACGATGCGAGAGTTACGTTGGCTAAAGGTAAGCTTTGAGTCGATTGGAATCTATGGATCGAATCGATGCAAAGGATAAGTCCCGTTGAGCAAGTGCTGATGTTAGTTGATTTGGTGTGCAGGCTATGCCTTTATGCTGGATTACGGATTGTGGTATGGGCACGATAGGCCAACTCAATCGAGTAGTTCAAATGAATGGCTAAGTCCGAGAGTTAGCTATGCGACCAAGTTATGGAAGCGAGCCGCTTCAGCTCGGTAAAACGACAAGGCGTATCGGCTTAAGGTGGGCGGGTTCTTGACTCTCTCTCCCTATTCCTTCACGTCTAATAAAATATATCATTATATGCGTAAGGTGTTATCAAGTTAGCGAGCGTGGCTCGACGACGAAAGGTCCAAGTATGTGTCGAACACTAAGATAGAACATTGAATAATCGAACAATTGAGAGCGATGTGCATCAAGTGTACGAGTCACGATAGGGCGGTGGTGGTAGAACATTGAAAGACAATATCGAGATGTGCACCACGTGCACGGCTCCGAGAATATTGAACACTAGGCGTAGAACATTGATTATGACGCTGAGCGTGCCCTCGTGCACGAAAGCTATGAAATAACTGAGTAACTACGGAATTAGGCTACGAGAATAACTTACGAATGGTACGCACTGAATATGAGTACGAGATGACTAAGCCGTTGGGCGTCGTGCATCAATACGGATGTGTTGGGACATAATGCCGACGGAGCTCGAGATAGGGATGGTGGATTATGTTTATGAGACACGAATATGCTTATAGAACGGGACTATGTTTATGGAATATGAGATGGATTGGAATATTTGACTTGTATGTTATGGCGCGTATTGCATGGTCAATGGACTCGGATGGCCCGTGCACGGGTGCGGCTTCCCTCGGACGGTTACGACCGGGGCACCAAGACCATTCGGCCTAGGAGGGAATTATGTGTGGTATTTATGGTGCACATCATTCGGACAAATTGCGACCGTCCAGTGCTGTGATAAGCTATGATATCCGTAAGTTTGGGATCCTTCAGATATTGGGCTAGCAACCCGTATCGAAGTGATCGTAGGCTTACACATAAGAGATGCCAAGTCCATTACGGTACAAAATACCGTGACCTTTATATAGATAGGGCCAATCGGCTGAGATAAGAGTTGGGTGCAGGCGCAGGGCCTACCACCCTTATGCATATGTTTACGATTATGATTGGTTGGTTGCACAAATCGTATGATTGCTTATGTAAGTTCTAACCATGGCAGGCTAGGCAAAGAGGAATGGAGATGAGCACGAAATACTATGTTATGTTCATATTATGGCTAACTGTATCTGCTGTATGAACACGGTATGGGACACATTTATGATAAGTTGCTATATATGAAGATTGTCATGAAACTGATCCTAAGGCTAAGTAGAAAGATCACCAAATAATGATGCATGTTTCACTAAAGATATTTAGTGTTTGGTTTGGGTGCGAGCGGGTCTTGATCAGTGCGAAGCGAGGACGAAAGCACTAATCTCCTACTAGTTTATGTGCAGGTTCAGGTTATGATCGGCGTGTGGCAGGGCTTGGCTTGGACGCGTCGAGGCATGGAGTCCTTAGTGTTCAAGAGAAGCTACCGCATAGGCGTTCGAACTTGCGACATGGAGATGTTCGGCCGAGGACTACTTGGTGGCTATAAAGAGGCATAATGTATGGAACAATGTAATCCTTTGTGAGCTAGAGAGATCATGAGCGTTGTAGCCAATTGGCATATTAAGTTGGGCTATTTAGAGCCTTGTAACCTTTAGTTCATCATGAATAAAAGAGATTCTTATTATATTTTTTGCTTCCTTCCGCTGCTTATGTTACGACTTTGAGATAACCACTATGTGAACCGTTATCTTGCCTTGCACGAGCGCAACTCCAGGCTCGTACGGCATCACGCCCCAGTGAAGACGACGATTCGGGTGAAATCTAGCGAGGACGAGCGATTTCCCGGATCGGGGCGTGACAACGGTCAATCGGGTAGAAGTACGACCAAATTAGGGTTAGGGTTAGGGATTGATAATTGTGTCGTATCCTGCGCTACACAGGAAAGGTGTCCGGTATGTCGGACATGGGAAAAACAATGTAATTGAAATAAGAAATAATGGAAATAAAATATGGAAACAGACACGGTGTACGACACGACTAGGGTTATGGAGGTTGATGATTGATTTAGGGTTATGGGATTTTTGTGTAGGAAACAAAAGGAGAACTCCCCTTTATATAGGTGGAGGTTTGCTAGATTGATAAGAATTAGGAATCCAAAATAGATCTTTCCATAAATCAAATAAATATTTAAACTTAATCAATCAATTCTAATTTGATTAGAATAATAATTCAAATTAATATCCTTATGATCAAATAACATTTAAAAGATATTTTATAAATTCAAATCATAAAAATAATTGATAATAGTAAATCCATAATCCTAGAAGTCTATTTTTGTAAACACAAAATCTCCTTTAGAATTAATTTGGCAAATCTCTTTTCATTTCAAAAATATCTATAACAGAATTTTAAAATAGAATTTATTTTCCAACTAGAAAAATATTTTAAAATAAACTAAAATAAATAAATTTAAAAAACTCAAGAAATGGGCTTACAAATCTATCCAGTTTAGAAAAATTTTGTCCTCAAAATTTCAAAAGATACGATTAGGCATGAATAAGAGTATAATCATGAAATGACACGATTAACGATCAAAATAGGTCGGGTATAATCGTGGATTGAATCAAAATCTTAAGAAAAGATACGATTTGACACGATCAAAATATACTCAAAAGGGTTAATTAAAATCTAGGCTTGGTTAATGATAGAATTGAAATATGATTTGCTCAACAAGAAAAGTTATTAGGCACGATTTAACTATTAACCAAAATCATTCGGGCACGATTATAGAATCAAAATTTAAGTATGATTATGAATTTAGAGAAATGAAATAAAAAATGTTTAAATGATTACTAGGAACCCAAATAACGATTCTAAAATAGAAATATAGGAAATAAAGGTTCAAGAAATAAAATGGTAAGAACTAAATCAAGTTTGAGAGTGTATGCCAAAAGGATATTATCTCTATAATGTATATGTGAAGTCACTTTACTAAGGATTTATGCCTCGCCAGTGTACATCTAGCTGCAGTAAATTCTTAGTTTTATGACTCAAATATGATATGGTATCGAATACTCTATCAACTAAAACTACTATTAACATAATAACTCAAAGATCAAAATAGGCAACTGTACATAGTTTAATAATATCCGATAACCAATGCATACCTGGAATTACTTAAACTTAGGGATCATTGTAGTGCCCCGACCAGCACGGTGCATAATGATGGCTGATTGGCTCGATGTAGCCTAGTTGGACTTGGGGATATACGAAAGATCGCTTAGAAGGCTGTACGATCATGGCAGATATCGTCTTATAAATGTGAGTAGTATTGAACCCTTCGAAGATCCTTTAGCTTCACGCCTAATAAAAAGGATTTGTATGCTATGTTACTTGATAAGTTGCTAAATGTTATCTGTATAGAACCTAGAAAGATAATGGAAGATAATTAATCACATGACCCGAAAACTGTTGCCTATTATTTCATGAATTGGGTGCGTGTTGTTGTAATCAATTTATATTACAGGGGAAGAAAAAGTCCCAAACACTTGGGCGGCGAGTATATTGAGCCTCAGTTCGATGAATAGATGGTAACACAGATAATAAGACCCAAGAACTGGGCAGTGAGTATGCTTGAATTATGTCCGAATAAATGTATGATAGCACAGATGCTAAGTCCCAAGAATTGAGCGGTAAGTACATTGAGTTCCAGTTGGAAGATGTATGGTATCAAACATGTAGGAAAGGTTTGAATAATCACATTCTTTTATCCAGTGCCGATATAGAATGTTTATTACACTAAGACCTTGAATTGGGTAGTTGGTATTTGTGAGCTCAGCTCAAGGCAATGGTGGCTAGATGGACGAGAATGGTGGCTGATTTACTTAGTTTTTCTTATCATGTATTATATATTTTCTTCATAGATAAGTTGCATATACTTGCATGGTCATGGATAACTTGTGCACAAGGTAGTTCCTCGAACGGTACTCCGAGGCCACAGACCCGGTTCGTCCTAGAGGGAACAAGGATTGGTGTCGACGTACTGACATCAGAATTTTAGGACTTTCAGTGGGGGCTTGCTACCTTGCACTGAAAGGGTGCCAAAATTTCATGATGATGAAGTATTAGCATGGTAAATCGGAAACCTTCCAAGGACTCGTAACCCATTTGGAGTTAGCCGTTTACCATTATATAGTCCAAGATGTTGTATCGCCAGTGACCTTCATATAGATAGGTCAAGTGCTATTGATGCCTTATGCAGGTACAGTAAGTTATTACTCAATTATATGGAAGGATGTTGGTTGTTGGTAAGAATCACCTGAACGGTGACAACTATGATAAATATGATATTGTTCCTAAAAATTTCTTATGCAGTCAGAGTAAGTATTATAAATATACAGGGATGGCTACACGACCGTGGGTAAGAATCACCAAAAGGTGATAATATATATGCTTTACATTATGCTGGCTATGAATAATATGTATGCTTTACTTCTGTCGGATATGAACTACTAATCGACCCTAAGGCAACGAGAAATACCACTTTTAATAATGTTCTATAACATGATTACTTAGTTTTATCTTCTTAGGTAAGTTGGGCCAGCATCGCTTGCTAGTACATAGATGAATGTACTGACCCACGTTGTGGGCATCATTTCAGGTGCTTGTACATGGGGGGAATTGTTTGATCAATGCTTGGCATCGATGAATTGGATGGGTGTGCAGAAGCTCTCCTTGCAAGACGTTGACTTCTGCTATACGGGATATAATGTATGGAACTGTGTAACTCAGTTGCACCAGTGAGATTGTAAGCCAAATTGGCAAGTTCATTGTAAGCCGAGTCGACATGTTCAGTTGTAAGCCTAAATGACAAGTAATTCAGTTGGCTATTCAAAAGTCTTGTAATCTTTTGTAAACTCTGTATTTAGTTGCAAGCCTTGTAATCTATTGTAATTATCAATAAAGAGAGACATTTTCTTCATATCTTATTGTGACTTCAATTTATCTGTTTGGTTGGCTGCGATATCGTTGTTTTTTAAGAAATATTGGGAACTATAATGATTTTGCCTTGTACAAGTAAAATATAGACTTGTACGACATCATGCCCTGTGGCTAGTTTTCGATCTCCAGGGATCGGGGCGTGACCGTCATGCCCTACTAGTGCACTGCTGGCTGTAGTGAACTGCAGTCTCTATAATTTAAATAAATGGCGACATTGTGCATCTGCCTTGCCATTATAAGTCATGGAATATTCTTTCAAACTCTGTCTATAAGAATTTTCAAAGGAGCTTCTAAAAATTTAACAAGTTTCAAGATGATCATGATAGGAAAATTGTAAGTATCTGTCCTTGAAGTGAAAGTATCAATTTTAAAAATAAAACGATCGAAAAAAAAACGAAGACGACTTTGAATTAATATATGGGTAATTAGATCATGTTAGGCTTAAAACTCAGTAGATGGAAATAAAATATTGACTCCTAAGGAAACAACTACTTAGGGCCAAAGAAAATAAATATAGACTTTACTACGATATGATGATAATCACTACACCAAAAGAGGGTTTTTCCAACACCATATTTTCAATTACTAACAATTTTTTTACCGTGACTAATTACTAACGTTACTAAACCGTTAGCAATGAGAAAAAAAACGTTAGTATAAATAGAAAAAACTAAAACTTAATATAAATAACACTTCTTATTTATTTTGTAACACTTTATAACTGTTAGCAATGTAATAAAAATTCAATATGGAAAAAAAATCTATAACATGTGCCTTCCACGTGATAGTATTGTGTGAGGAATGATATTGGGGGGAAATACTTTCATTTCCCACACTTTTCATCTAAACTTTCCCCAGAAAAAAGCGATGGAGCGCTCGACTCTCCTCCGAGCGCTCCCCTCTCCTCCGAGTGCTCTACTCTCCTCTCATCTCCTCCGAGCGCTCTACTTTCCTCCGAGCGGTGGTAAATCTTACTCTCTCTCCTCCTCTCCTCTCCTCACAATAGGGAAAAAAAAAAATCTAATTTTAGGGCAAATCAACATGTTTCCCTCCGTGAGATTCCGTCACCGACATCAGCAGGATTCCTTCCGTCAGAAAGAATTAATTCTTCTTCAAAATATGCTATTTTTGTTTTTTCATGCAAAATATCAGCTGGTATTCTTCATATTTTTGTTCAAATTTTCGTTCAAATTTTTGTTGGAAATAATATTTGCTTTTCAATTTCGTTCATATTTTTGTTCATTCCCAAAATAACATTAGAACTCTAGACTTTGTTCAGATTTTTGTTCAATTTTGTTCAGATTTTTGTTCAATTTCATTCAGATTTTTTTACTGCATATATGATCATCAAAACTCTAGATCTGGCGGGCTGAAGGATTATAGCATATACATTTCCATTTTTTTTTACTGTAATGTGATTATCAAAGTTGTTTCTAGACAAGGATCCAAGGTTCATGTTTTGGATGCTAATTTTGTGAATATTTGAACTTCCATCATATATTGATGATAGAAATCTATACTTGCTTGCTGCTCTTTTAGATGTCCAGATCTCTCTTTCCCTCATTGGGAACACTTAGTGTCACAAGACCAAGCACCCCTGTGTTCCATTTCTCAAACTCTAAAATATAACATATAGACTTCGTTACCGAATAATTCTTACAGGTTTGAAGTAGTTCAAATTTTTACTCACAGGCATGCCAACAACTGTTAGTGCCGAGGCACACTTTTCGATAGAAAATTTTGAAACTGAAACAATTGTAAAGACAACGTTTCAAATGCAACACCTTAAAGAAGATGTGCAACAGAGATCCTGGAGGATTCTGAATTACGAGGATCTAAAAAGATTCTACGTAATACACAAAAAATCTAAAGAAACTTTTGTGCAAGCGACTATCGGCAGTAGAGCTTCTAAAAAGAAGTTACTATGAAAGGCAACAGCAGCGATGACAGGCGAGAATGAGATGCTGGGGTGAATGAACCACCGTTGCTCAAAGCTTTATTCGTCCCACACGAGCACGAACAGCTTCCAGGAACCAGCAAGTTCACGAAGAACTTCTGGAACGCTCGTAAGTCAATATTTGAGACTTGAACGGGCTTTCTGGACTTTACAGACTCCCTTCACTCTCTTCTTGGTGCATCTTTCAAAGGAGGCCAAGGGGCTCTATTTATAGAGTGGAGTTGAGACTTCACCTCTTCTCCTATCCGTTGTGGGACTAAAATACCAATACTCAAAAATAGAGTTTGATATTTTAGATCATCCCACAATCAGCATAGAAGTGTGCCAGTCCACGCCTACCCCCGAACACTTCCGTGCATGCACGAGACATCCTGGAGTCCGTGTCCGAGTCCGAGTCCGCACAACAAAAATTAACTTGCATCCTTGTTGGATTTAATCCTTTTTCCTTCTAGGAAAATACTTCCACATGGCACAAACTTGTGCCCCACTACACCTCATGTGCACATCTCAACACAAGCAATGCATTATATTGAGATACTCACCATTTGGTGTAGCCGATGTGGGACTATCTTTTCTAGTCCAAAGGCAAAAATACCAACAATCCCCCACATATCTCAATATATGGGTTGAGCGTTCCCCACAGTGACTGTCCATCATGCATTAGGAGAGATATCGCTACGACTTGAATCTTCCCGCATAGGTTAAATAACAGTATGATACAAGAATGGACTAAGCCTTGAATTCTGCACCATAACTGTAATTCTTCCTACTCACATAATGACATCAACTGTGCTTCTGGCTGCACATTGAAGGCCCTGTGCCAGCCTGGTTTCAGTGTATAATTTTGGGTGTCTACAAGTTTACCCTCAAGAGACGGCCTGATATCTCTTTCCATACACTATAGGTGAGTTCTTTATTAAAGAGATATGGCATGAAGCCTTGCGCTTCCTTGCGGTGCTACGCCGCTATGACATGGCCTGAAGCCGAGGCATTACCCCAACCTTGGAACCTCATCGTAGTGTCATACTACTGTAGCATGAGGTCACAAGCCTCTTTGTAGTGCCAAACTATCCAGCATGAAGCCTAAGGCTTCCTTGCGGTGTTACGCCGCAACGACATGGCTTGCAATGCCGAGGCTTTACCCCTACCTGGGTACCTCATCGTGGTGTCGTGCCACTGTAACATGGGGTCATCCTCCCCTTTGTAGTGCTGTCTACAACTCTTTAATTACGTCATACAGCATTAGGCTACCTGTCTATTTGCGGTGCTACGTCGCTATGACTTGGCTTACAAAGCCGAGGCGTTACCCCTACCTGGGAACCTCATGGTGGAGTCACCCCACTGTAGCATGGAGTTTTACTCCTTGTAGTGCTGCTCTACCATGCTTCCTGTAAAGCACACCAGGCATTCACTCTGCCTGAGAACTCATTAAGGCGTTTAAGCCAACCTTCCACAGGAGCAGTGTATACCCAGAGCCCCGGGAGCACCCAGACTATCAGCCTAGACCAGCCTACCCAGACCAGACTCCTGTTCAGCAGAGGCCAGCTGAGAGAGTGCCTACCTGCACCTTCTGTAAGAAGCCTGGACACGTGTGGGACATCTGTAGGAAGAGAAGAGGAGTGTGCCTGTTGTGTGGGTCAGCTGCACACAGGCTGCGAGACTGTCCTGCTGCACTTATCCCAGCCAGGACTCCGCCTTCGGGAGGGAGTTCCAGCCACCAGACCTAGTTGGAGGTGAGTCTTTGCCCTATATCTTGTCAGTCTTTGAAATTGATGCACCCTACCATTTTGTTGTATGTTTTGATACCTTATGATTGCTTCATCTAATATGACTAGAATGCCTAGATGAGACCTCAGACTCATACCACTTACCAAAACCTATATGATATCCTTCCAATTGCATGATTTAGATAAGTCCTCTTTTGACCTTGATTGTTTGGCTTGACCTGGAAGGGGTAGGAATATTTTAATTTCGAGGACGAAATTTTTCTAAGGTGGGTAGGATTGTAACACCCAATTTTTTAAAATGAAGGTAATTTTGAAATTTTTGTATTTAATTGAATTAATAAATATTATTTGGATTTTTATTGTATTATTAAGAATGGTGTGATTAAAATATTATTTAATTGATTGCCATGTATTGTGATTAGCCTAACTTGGTTTGGACCCAACCTAGATTAGTCATAGATAGTCCTAGCTAACCATTTTAGTGATTATTAGTATTAATTATATTTATTATAATTAATATGATTTTTGGTGATTTTTAGTGATTTTTAGTAGAATTGATTTTGGTCCTATGGTTGACTTTGACTAGTGTTGACTAGAAGACTAACCTAGTGACTAACCTAGATTATGGCCACTTGGTTAGGTTAAGTAAACTTTGTTTGACCTAATCTAGTTAGGTATAAGTCATTAGAACTTGTTAGGAGAGATTTGGAGTTGATTAGGCTAAATTGGCTTATGACTTCATAAGTCATGATTAATGACTTAAGACATTAAAGCCCATAGGCCCACCAAGTAGCTAACCCTAATTCTAATCAGCCCATGGCTGGACAAATGATCCTCCCCATCCTATTTAACCCCCTCCCAAAGTTAGGGCTAGCCTCCATTAGGAAATTTTACCAAGTTTTAGAAAAGGTAATTCTCCATCTTCCAAAAATCCTAGTAAATCCATTTTAATTCCTTTTTAACCCAAACAAATTGCATTGGGTTCTAATTTCCATCTACTTTCTGATGGAAATCATTGTCCTCAGATTTGGAAAGCTTTTGAGGAGTTTGACCATCAAGAGGAGCCCCTCTTTGTGAAGCTTTGTGAAGCTTGTGATACTCTTAGGTAAATCCTTTTCCCCACCATTTTAATTCTGTAAATTTTGCATCATTAGGAAGCCCTATACCTAGACTAACTGTAGGAATAGAAAACCCTAGAATTTCGTGTCCTAACTGGACACGTACCCGTGTCTAGTTTCATGTGTTTGATGAAATGCCCCAATGGGCATTTCGTGTGATTTTTTTAGGAAAGTGCTTGAATAGGAAATTAGCGTTTGACCTTGCTTATAGGTTTCCAGTGTCCTTGTGTCATTTTTGTGTCGTGTCGAGTCTCCACGGACACACGAACACACTGTCGCGCGCGCGCGTGCACAGGCACTGTTCATGCCCTGCTGCACGGGTGCTATTGCGACGCGGACACGACACTTCGACGCGTGGGATTCGACACATGCTGTGTCCACGACTGACACGGGGTTCCCCAAGTGGCGCGACCCCTCGTGTCGTATCGGACACGTATTTGCACGTGTTAAGCACTGTGTGCGTGTAACAGTGTAAGTTTTGTTCTATGTTTCATTTCGTTTTAATTAGTTTTAATTCATGTTTTAGTTGATAAATTGATCCTAATTATGCTATATAATCTATGCTAGCTTAGGTTTTCACAATGGAATAAGTTTTGTTGGAATATTTGGATTCGAATGGGGTTGAACAGTGCATTCTCTGATACTGGGTGACACTGGTTTTCCCAGTTTTTCCCAAACAGTTTTAATCCTCTTTTATGTTATGTTTTCATTTGTCATTGATTCCTACATGTTATATATTATATTAGCTAAGTATTTTTCACTCGAGCTTTGGATTGTATGTGGGATTAGGAGATTTTGGTTGTGAGTTGATTTCCAGTTTCAACAAAAACCTGAGACATTGTTTTTCTTTCATAATGAACTGTTGATTTCAATTCATTCATTCACTGTTACTTTCCTATAAACTGAGATTTCCTCCTAATTGATTTGTATAGGCTGTTAGCCGATTTATTGAGTGTGGGTTTTTAGTTATGTTCAGTTTCAAAACCTGAGAATAGTGTTAATTGTAATATTTAGTTGGGGATTAGCCAAACCTGAGATGTATTTTGAACTGAATTCATGTTAAGTACCTGGGGGTCCATTACCTGAGATTCATTGGCTAAATGGACATACTGAAATTCTTACCTAGATTAATTCCCTTTCATGTTTGGAATGTGTCTAAACTTGAGTTCCAGTTTTTCCTATTGAGCTGTCTTTTAACTAATCAAAACCTGAGAATGAAGTTCAAATACCTGAGTTTCATGCTATGTAAAGCCTGTGAATGTATTTCAAACTGAAATCTGGGTTTATGTTAAGAGACTGTTTTGAGTTATTTTGAGATTGGGAAACTGTTTTTACTGCTAACAGAGGTGTCTTATTGGGACTGTTAAATGTCTTTGATTCTTGAGAGTTAAATCTGAACTGAAATATGGGATTTCATTTTTGGGGCATGTAAATTAGTTATGTGTGATTCATGAGCTTTTTCTGAACTGTTATAATGTTAAAATCTGAGTTTTAGTTCTAGAATCCTGTGATATCAATATGGACTGTTTCCTGGGTATTATGTGGGGATGGTTGGTGTGTTTTGAGAAGCAAAATCTGAGTTTACACTTGGACTGTCAACTATATTTGGATGTGGACTATTTTGATCTCACACACCCACACCTTTATGTATCACGCACTATTACCCTCTCCACACACATACCCTCATGAACACATACACACACTTGAGACACAACCTCACACACAGGCTTCCCCCATGCTCCCTCACACTCACTATTTTGTATAATTCCCTAAAACACTCACATGTCTCATGTATCACACACACTAGCATACATGATCCACTCTCTAATTCCCTGTTTTCATGTACACTATCACCCATACTCTAACACACTCTAGCCTAGCACACTGTTTCCTGTTTCAGTTTTCTCATATCTAACACACACACATGTCCCCTCTAGCCACTCACACACACAAGCCTACACTCACATGTAATCCCCCACACATTCATGTATCTCACACTCTCTCATGACCCACACACATACACTTAGACACTTATTTATGTGCCCTCTCTATGCCTATGCTTATATATAAGTACTACCTTATAGGTTGTATTGTATACACATATAGTATATAGGTGTATACATTCTAAGTTATATTATATTAGAGATACATGTGTATTCTATAATAGTTGTGTAGGCTATATTATATTGGATAACCATATCAATATGTGATTTCCTTTTTAAGCTTTTATAAATATATATATGTATTCTCTATTAGATTGTGTGATATGTATATAGGTGTATTGTTTTAGATATGGAATTTGAATATGGTTGCTTAGCCCATGGTACAGCCTATTGGCCCATGGCCTAGTCTTTTAGCCTATGGCATGGTATGTCAGTGTGGGACCTAGATTAGACTTGGGTAGTCCAGTTAGACTTAGAATAGTCTTGTTAGACTAGTATAGACTAGTTTGACTTAGGTTTGACTTGGTTGACCTAGTTTGACTTCTAGAGTTGACCAAGAGTTGACTTTGGCCTAGATTGACCTAGATTCATGTAGAACGTATTGTAGTGCATATTATTTACCATTCTGGACTCGTTGTGACTTGTGCTGTTCTAATAGGAGCCAGACACCACTCCTCGGACAGTATTTTCATCTCGGACTTTCAGTTAGCAGGCGAGTACATTCTCTGATCTTTTCATACTTACCTGGATTATATTCTTGCTCTAGATTACTCTACATGATGCTGACATGTATCTTCACGGATTAGTACTATATGGATCCCTTCCTGATATGTTATCCTTCTACGGGTGCATCGGGTATTTCATGTTTATGTACTTTATCATGTGCATCAGGTACTCCTTGTACTCGTACTAGTTCATGTTTTTACATGTTCTCATGTGCTTTCACGTGCCTCATGTACTACTCATTACATGAGTTCACGTATCTTAGTTGTATTCATGTGCTTATAACATAACTTGAATGGATCCTTGTGTACTGGTTGGGGCGGGGTGAGTAGAATTGGTTATGTGAACACTATCCCAGTAGCTGTATAAATGTGCCTCCTTATTTGTATTCATGTGCCCCTAAGCCGTTTACATAACCATTATGCTCTAAATCACGTAGCCACTTACAGTCTCTATTATCATGTATTTACTTTCAGTTACAAAATATCTCACGTTTACTCGTACTTCCTTTTCAGCACTTCCTGTATTTTACTCTATTGCATGATTTATACTCCTAATCTGTTATGAACTGTTTTGAGAGATATGTGCTCGTTCCCGTCCTGACTGGACCCTTTGAAAATTTTACAGTGTATGATGAGGCTCGGGTGTCTATCCCTCTTGGTGCAGCATTAGACATCACTAGTGACTTGGACCTGCTAGAAGTTGATGTTACTTCCTTTAGTTTAGGATTGTCTTGCTATTTTGGGATTACTGTATTAGACTTTGAGATATTCTGAGATGTATTATTTTAGACACTTAGAATTCTGGATTTTGTATCTCTGTGATGTTACATTCCTGGATGTTATCTATCTTTATCTTTCTATCTCATTCCTGTTCTATCCTAGATGTGGTTGAGTTATATTCTGTTATGTCACCCCCATTCGGGGAGTATAACTGTATATTACCCTTATCTGTTAGATGTTATGACCTAGGACAGCGTTCTACTGCCGATACTGTGGCGTAGGCTGGACGTACCCACGTCACGTGCCCTTATTCTAGGGTGCGGGTCGTGACACGGATTGCTAGTGAACCGACTCAGCATTCCCACGGCAAAAGCTATGTCAGGCCTTGTGGCAGTAGTAGCGTACATCAAGCTTCCGATGACGCTAGCGTACTCCAACTGACTGACGCTTTTCCTCGAATTAGGCTCCAGCTTCTGATCACTCCGGTACGGTGTACCGATTATGGGAAGATCTTGATACCCGTAGCGAGTGAGCATCTTCTCAATATAATGAGATTGTGACAGCACTATTCCAGTGCCTGTCCGGATGATCTTGAGCCCCAAGATTACGTCGGCATCCTCCAAGTCCTTCATACTGAACTTGGTCGAGAGGAATTTCTTTGTCTCTGTGACGCAGCTTAAATCCGTACCTAGGATTAGCATGTCGTCCACGTAAAGACAAACGATTACTCCTCTTCCGTCAGCAAACTTCGTATAGACACACTTGTCTGTTTCACTGACCCTGTAGCCATTTGACCTTATCACCTTGTCAAACTTCTCATGCCACATTTTAGGAGCTTGTTTCAAACCATACAGAGACTTCATCAACTTATAGACTTTGTCTTCCAGACCTCTGACGACAAAACCTTCTGGTTGTTGCATGTAGATCTCTTCGGTCAGCTCGCCATTAAGGAATGTCATTTTCACATCTATCTGATGTATCACCAGCTTGTGTATTGCTGCTAGAGCAATTAACAATCTGATGGTTGTCATCCGAGCTACTGGAGCATAAGTGTCAAAGTAGTCGATCCCCTGCTTCTGAGCAAACCCCTTGGCCACTAGCCTGGCCTAGAACTTGTCAATGGTTCCATCTGCTTTCATCTTCTTCTTGAAGATCCATTTGCATCCGATGGGTCTTGCTCCTTCTAGCAGGTCAACCAATACCCATGTGTTGTTGGAGGTAATTGAGTCAATCTCTTTGTCTATCGCCTCTTTCCAGAATACAACATCTCTGGTCTTCATCGTCTCATCATAGGTAAGCGGATTTGCTTCCACATGATAGGTGACGAAGTCATCTTCGAAGTCTTTCGGCCTCCTCGTTCGCTTAGTTGACGGCTCAGCGAGTTCTGGTTCAGCTGGTGTCTCCTTGACGACAGCTTCATCTTGGACTACTGGTTCATTAAAGACTTCTGTCTGCTTTGTACCCACATCATTCTCCGGAAGATCCGCGAGAACAATATTCTTGTGTTTTGCAAACTTGTCTTCAAAGTATTCAGCATCGCGAGATTCGATGATATGGTTTGACTCGATATCAAGGAATCTCCGAGCATCACTCTTCTCTACATACCCCAAGAAGATCGCCTTTATAGTCCTTGTCCCCAGCTTCTGAATCTTCAGATCCGGGAGCTTCACATAAACCAGACACCCCCACACTCGAATGACATTCAAGTTAGGTCTGACTTTGAACCAGAGTTCATGAGGAGTTATGTCGGAAGTTGCATATGGCACTCTGTTCAGAATGAACGTTGCCGTTAGTGCAGCTTCTCTCCAGTAGCACTTTGGAAGACCCGCAGTCAACAGCATAGAATTCATCATCTCTGTCAACGTTCTGTTCTTCCTTTCTGCTACTCCGTTGGATTGAAGAGAGTACGGAGCCGTCGTCTCATTGATGATTCCATGTTCTTTGCAGAATGATAAGAATTCATGAGACCGATACTCCCCGCCTCGATCACTCCTTAACCTCTTGAGTTGTTGTCTAGTTTGCCGCTCAGCCTCAGCCCTGAACTCCTTGAACTTCTCGAATGCTTCATTTTTAGACTTGAGCAAGTAGACGAAAGCATAATTTGAGAAGTCATCGATGAAAGTAATGAAATACTTCATCCCGTCCTTTGTAGAGAATTGTTTGAAGTCACAGATATCTGAGTGAACCAACTCCAGAAGATCTGTGCTTCGATGGACCCTGTGAAAGGGTTTTCTTGTGATCTTCGTCTGAGCACATACTTCACATTTCTCTACCTTACCCCCACACTTGGAGATAAGTCCTAGACTAGACATTTTGTTAATCCTTTTACAATGAACATGTCCTAGCCTATTATGCCACAACTCAAGAGAATAATCAGAAAAAGTGATTGCATTTATATTATCATGCTGGGTTACAACAAGCTGAATCTTGTACATTCCTTCAGTTTGGAAAGCTTTCCCGAAGAATGTACCCTTCTTGGACATCACCAACTGGCCAGCATTGATGTCCATCCTCAAGCCTGCGTTGCAGAGTAGACTTCCAGAGATCAGGTTCTTAGCAATTACTGGAACATGTTTCACACCTTGAAGCGTCAAAGTGTTCCCCGATGTGAGTTTCAGCTCCACCGTCCCGATCCCCAGTACTTCAGCTTGTGCCTGGTTTGCCATTATGACCTTCTCTGAAGTTGGCTCATAAGAGACGAACCAGTCCTTGTCTGAACAGACATGGCAGGTCGCACCAGTGCCTATCCACCAGTCCAAGTCAGCCCCCACAGTTGCAACCTGTGCTATCATGGCAACTAGATTAGTAATCATAGAAACCTTACTAGGCTCACCTTGTTCTTTGGGCTTGGACTTGCATTCGGATTTGTAGTGGCCCTTCTTGCCACAATTGAAGCAAGTCACATGGGACTTGGACTTCTGCTGCTTAAAAGCAGGACCCTTCACTTTCAGATTCGTGAAGTCCTTCTTTTTGTGATGAGAAGCAGCCTGCTTCCCCTGGTATTCTCTGGTTTGGACCAGATTTGCCTTCGCCAGTTGCTTAGACAGAGTATCCATCTTCTGTTGAGAGCGCATCTCGTCCTCAACATGGATCTCTTGCAAGAAATCTTCCAAGCTAATTTCCATCTTCTTTCGATGCATCCTTGCATAGAAGTTTCTCCATCCTGCAGGAAGTTTCGCGACGATCCCTCCAACGACAAACTTGTCGACGAGGGGCATGTTCTCGTCTTCTAGTTTCTGACGCAACTTCAGAAACTCCTTCACTTGGGGCAGCATCGACTTCTCGTCTTCGAAGGTCCACTTATGGTATTTTTCTACCATGAAGATCTTGGACCGGTTCTCGTCATCTTCATAGAGCTTTCCCAAGGAGTCCCATATCTATTTGGCAGATGTCTTCTTGGAGTAGGACTCTGCCAGAGAGTCTTCCATGGAATTGAGTATCAGTAGTTTACATATACTGTTTTCTCTCTTCCACTTCGCTTGCTTGGTTGTAGCAGCGGCCACAGCCGCAGCAGATCCAGTGGTTGGAACGATCGGTTCTCCTTCTGACAGCACGTGATCAACATTCACGAGTTGAAGATTTAAACTGACCTTTCGTTTCCATATCTGGAAGTGTTCGCCATCAAATTTCTCCAACTTGTTAAAGCCGGTATCGATGAGCGAAGCACGAGAATTATCCATCTTCTCAAAAAAGCTTTGAGATTGTTAGTGCCGAGGCACACTTTTCGATGGAAAATTCTGAAACTGAAACAATTGCAAAGACAACGTTTCAAATGCAACACCTTAAAGAAGATGTGCAACAGAGATCTTGGAGGATTCTGAATTACGAGGATCTAAAAAGATTCTACGTAATACACAAAAAATCTAAAGAGACTTTTGTGCAAGCGACTATCGACAGTAGAGCTTCTAAAAAGAAGTTACTGTGAAAGGCAACAGCAGCGATGACAGGCGAGAATGAGATGCTGGGGTGAATGAACCACCGTTGCTCAAAGCTTTATTCGCCCCACACGAGCACGAACAACTTCCAGGAACCAGCAAGTTCACGAAGAACTTCTGGAACGCTCGTAAGTCAATATTTGAGACTTGAACGGGCTTCCTGGACTTTACAGACTCCCTTCACTCTCTTCTTGGTGCATCTTTCAAAGGAGGCCAAGGGGCTCTATTTATAGAGTGGAGTTGAGACTTCACCTCTTCTCCTATCCGATGTGGGACTAAAATACCAATACTCAAAAATAGAGTTTGATATTTTAGATCATCCCACAATCAGCATAGAAGTGTGCCAATCCATGCCTACCCCCCGAACACTCCCGTGCATGCACGAGACATCCTGGAGTCCGTGTCCGAGTCCGAGTCCGCACAACAAAAATTAACTTGCATCCTTGTTGGATTTAATCATTTTTTCTTCTAGGAAAATACTTCCACATGGCACAAACTTGTGCCCCACTACACCTCATGTGCACACCTCAACACAAGCAATGCATTATATTGAGATACTCACCATTTGGTGTAGCCGATGTGGAACTATCTTTTCTAGTCCAAAGGCAAAAACACCAACAACAACTACACTTAATATGGCAATCTTGTTGCTGCCTGCCCGTAGCTTCACGTTTCCATAATACGTAACTATCCACACCACCATATGCCGTTCCTGCAGAGAGGAGGAATTTCTAATTACTCTGCAAAACAAATGGAAAAAAAGTAGAAAAAGTACCAATTCATTCCATAATTTCTAATACTTCAAGAAGGTACGGGTTACCAACCAGTCGGTTGCCCATTGATGAAGACATGCAACGAATCACCCACGGACATCACAGTAAGGATGAGGTACTGTTCAGTCTTTAGGAATTTCTCTTCTTGGTCTATGTTGACACTGGAAAGGATGAACTTAAGATCGTAAGTTTTTTGTTTACCAATACACTATAAGTTCAAGAAATTGATCACATGCGGCTGTGACATGTTGGTCGAACTTACTATGTTGTGTACCAAAGTCCGATTGATCTCATGTTTGACTGATCTGTTCCAGCAAGCCATCCTTTGTGTAGGATTTATCAGTTAAAGAGTTGGGCTCTTCAGTATATGACTGTAGAGAAAATCCTCCCATCCATTGCATTTTCTTCTGCGAGTCTAAGCTCTTACCTAGATTTTCATAATAGTAGTTTTGGTTGATCAGACAGAAAGAACAAACATCAAACAATGAAATCATTGTCCGAAACATGACACTGGAATAGTATCCGAAGGACTCAAAGAGTTAAATTGAGAAAAATTAGTCAAATTCGCAAGAAATATCACATAAAAGTAGAGAATTTGTGCCATTGTTTAATGTACATGCTTCAAATAGAATAAAGTGAACATGTATCAGTCTTATAGGTATCAGTCTATGAATCAGACACATGTATCAGACATTGATATCTATAGTGCATTTTAGGTCAGTCTTATAGCCTTATAGGTATCATATTTGAGAGACATGTATCAGACATTGGTATAAATACTGAATATATATATATTTAGTATCATATTTGAGACGTGTATCAGTCTACATGTATATAGGTATCATGCTTATATTTAAGTATCATAATTGGGACACATGTATCAGACATTGTAATTTTCTTGGATGGTTAATGTCTATGAAATGCTTATATGACATTTTCTACTTTCGCCCTATTATGTGATCACCGACCTGAAATTAACTTATGAATCAAAAATCCTCGGTATAAGGAAATGGAAATCAAGAATGGAGTTTCAGTTCAACTATATGTTCTCATGTGTTGAAATTATGATGAAATTTACTAGTTCAACTATATGTTCTCAGTTTCAGTTTGGAGAGTTTGGACTCTGGATTTTTATTTTTTTGTCTTTTGTTTCTTCATTATACTATGAATATATGAGTACAATGTGGCAATTAACACAAGCTAGAAAGGAAGGTACGATGGAAAATTTGAAACCAAAAATAAAAATACAAGTATACAAACTTTTCAATTGGACATGTCATAGCTTAATCTCTAAGCTGGTATAAAATTGATCATGATCTAAACGCTAATTAGTCCTTATTTGGACGGAGGTTTCTGAAAACTGAAAAAAAAAGTGATTGATGGGGGTGGACCAAGCCATAAGGCTCCACTATTGTAATTGAAAGGCGATATTTATATGTATTGGACTTGATATCATGAGGAGGAATGGAACAACAAAGTTGTGCTTAATATACATTGGCCACAAGATTATTTATAGAAGTATGTGATATCATGAGAAGGAAGAGAGCAAGAGCTTAATTCTGAGTGTTGTATGTGTGTGTGTGAGCTTGAAGGAGGATGGAGAGGGAGAGAGAGGTGGACAGTGATAATCTACTAAGAGGCTATATAGTGACAATCTACCAAGAGGCTAATATCAAATGTACCAGTTTCCATAGTGCATATTAGGTCAGTCTTATAAGTATCATCTTTGAGACACATGTATCAGTCATTGGTATAAATACTGAATATATATATTTAGTATCATATTTGAGACATGTGTATCAGTCTATATGTATATAGGTATCATGCTTATATATAAGTATCTGTCTCAGTTCAACTTATGAATTTTCTTGGATGGTTAATGTTTATGAAATGATTATAGGTATCAATCTACATGTATATAGGTGTTATGCTTATATATAAGTATCATATTTGAGACACATGTATCAGACATTACAATTTTCTTGGATGGTTAATGTCTATGAAATGCTTATATGACATTTTCTACTTTCACCCTATAATGTGATCACCTATCTGAACCAAACGTTGAAATTGGCACAGGTCATTGAATCCCAGTTTCATCTCTTTGTTTTAATTTCATATATACTAATCATGTTGGAAACTAAATCCGTGTGGATTATGATGAATTTACTAGCTCCATGTGTTAAAATTAATGAACTACAAACTGAGATCAACATTTTGACTATTACCATTTTCTTATTTTGTCAAGAAGGAAGCAAACCTTTTCATACCTGGGGATAAATATTCTACTAAGCCATCCTAGTTTAATTCATCAGACAATCAAGTTCATGCCTTACAAGTAAATATTCACATATGAATATGATACAGAGACCACCCCTATCTCTTCAATACAAACTATTCCAATTGTATTGATGTTTCAATCAAAATTTAATGTTGTTTCAATTACTATAAAATCTATTGCAAAATCTAGTGCTGCTGTTTCAATTAGTAAACTGCTACTGCTATTTCAATTGGCAAATACGCTATTTTCCTATTGGCATCTATACTTTTATATTTGCTAAAACAAATTGCTGTTTCAATTACTAAACAAGCTAGTAAACAAACTGTTGTTTCAATTACTTAGGAAACTGCTACTTAACTTTTGAAGTTGGCTTATGATTTGTAGACAACAACTATTTTCCTATTGACATAACATCTTTTTTTTTTATATTAATTAGCGTGTAATATATAATTTGGATTGAATGTTATTTTGTAATATTGGAAATGCAGGCTCTAATTGAAGCGAAAGAGAGGCAAAAATTACAAGCAAGTCTTAATGGTAGCAATGGTATCGCGAGCTTAGAAGACTTTGAAAGTGATCATATTGCCGAGGTTTATGGGTCTAAGAAAAAGAAGAGTTGTTGCCGTACAATCAGCTCTACCTCCTCTGTAAAACAAGTAAAAATGACACAAGTTACAAAAACAATAGCAAAACAAAGAAACGTCGAAGACCTTCGTCTATGGAAAGTGGAATTACAAAAGCAAGTGACCGAAGCTATTACTTCTGCCTTTATGAATATGCAACAGAATATACTACAAAATATGAATATGCAACAGAATCAGTTCGGAGGCAATAAGACACTAAGGACTGAAGTTGTCTCCAACACAGAGAAGATTTTAGTTGGTCTTGATATTCATGATAACAACGTTGCTAGTCCTGTTGTACCGACCAACAATGTAGGATCGTCTTCCAAAGGAAAGAAATATGTGATTTTACTTTCACGAGATTTAAAGGAGGAGGTAGTGAAGGGATATCTTGCAACACACATCATGTGTCATCAGAGGGAGGTGTTACAAGACGTGGAGAATGTTGTTAGGGTAACGGAGATATTGGATCCGGAATCACTGATTTGGCCAAAGTATCGCGTACGAAATATGAAGCTCTTTTTTACTTTTGATAAAGTTGTTTCAAACTTTATTGAACTTTAGGTTCTCAGATTTGTTTAAGGTTTAAACACTTTCATCAAGTTATATATTCAATCTAATTTTCTTGTGATGAATATGATGGTTAATTGAAATGATTCTTATAGTACATTTTAACAATTCTCATTATGGAATAAATTACAGGTTTATGAATATAATATGATTGAGCTTATATATTAAACACTTTGATGATGTATACAATATGATTGATAATATGGAGTGATTACAGGTTTACGAATAATCTGGAATGAATTACATGTTTATGGCAAATTTATCTTTCCAACTGTTTTTTACCGTTATAAATTTATTTTTCTAAAGGATTTAATCGTGGGAAATTTTTTGTTAACGGTTTCTCACCGTTAGGAAATTAATAATTCCAACGGTTTTTTCCCGTTAGAAAGTGAATTTCAGAACTGTTTTTAACGTTTGCAAAGTTAACTTTCCAACAATTTTTTACCGTTAGCAAACTGTTATTCCCAACGGTTTTTAACTGTTAGTAAATTAGATTTTCTAACAGTTTTTTACCGTTAGGACAACGATTTTACCAACGGTTTTCCACCGTTAGCAAAATTCCCCACATTGTAGATCCAACGGTAAAAAACCATTAGTAATAATTTTCCTAACGCTTATAGTCGTTAGGAAAAGACTGTTTTGGTGTAGTAAATGTTTAGAGAGGGCAGAAAAGATAATTTGAACAAATTATCAAAGATAGGGATTGAATCATAGGGAGGCCTAATTTACCAAGCGAATAGTCTACCCACCTTTAATCCTACCTTCATAGTAAAATAATATTATATCCTGCTATAAAAATTCCTCATGTCATCTAATATAGTTTAGAATTGAATAAATCCCTACATAATCATATGTCCTATATAACAACCTTAACTACCCAACAGTCAAATTGAATAAGGGTTTCCAATTGTATACCTAGTCTTAGTCATTTTCCTAAAAAATTAAATCAATTCTAATTGTGAATGAGCACTTCCTGGTCGCAGGCTCATAATAGTACGACTAACTTAAGTACTACCACGAGTTCACACAATTTATGAAAACAAACCTGCATGGGCCAACAAATTTTTTTTGTCAAGAGCTGCATCCGCTTTTCGGATACGAGTACATAGCTAAGTCCAACCTACGCCGCAACATCGGCGGTAGTATGCTGTCTAGGTCTCAATGTCAAACTCAAATACAACAAAATCATATCCAATTGTTCATTTATAATAACTATTTTATTTACAAATCAAATAATACATCAAAATGACATTCGGGAACAAACCCGCTAAATGTTTAAATTCAAATACTAGAATCTAAGGCTGGCCTCCAAAATGCTCCACCTCCCAAGAAAGGTCCAAAATGCATAAGACAGTAAGCATGACAAGTCACCTGCAACGATCCAGTCAAGAAAAGAGCAAAGTACAACCGTATTGTAATAATATTACTTAATACAAAATCGGCAAGACAAGTATTGATGTAGTAGAGAATAAAGGAAACATGTATATGAACTGAAAAGAACATGTATGAACAAGACAACTAGCAAAGAACATATACAAATAAACAGACAGTGTGTTTGAAAAACTTTTCGACATGTGAATGGCTTGGGTTAATACGACACATCATAGATGGCTATCCATAATAAAAAGGTACAACTAACCCATACGTGCGGTGTATGACTTAGCTATCCACAATAACAATCATTAGAATTTGTTCACATACTTACTGAGCACTTCTCCTTTTGACTCACTAAACAATCAATAAATAAGCAATGGTACAACAAGCCTATCGTGTCATAATCGTGTTTCAACTGGGTACTCAATAAAATATAATAAAGAATAGCATTATAATGCAATAAGAACATAAAACAATAGTGTACTTGTCTCAATTAGTTGCAGTTGTTTGTGTGACTTGATCATGTTGGCACAGAATAGTCTTAGATGTCATAACTATGCAAGATGTCCTCTAACAATGGAACAGACTGTGCCATTGAGTCCTGGACAGTCCGATTAGCTTGAAGGCGACAGTGGCACCGAAAAACAAGGCGGTGGCGGCAACTGAGCGGCGGACAAGAGGAGGCGACGACGGTGCTGGCATGGAGGTGCACAATAATATTTATACGGTGCAAATTCATGATTAGAAGAACGACGGGGATGAGCACTGCTCACAGAAGACGCGGCTGCAGCCACAACTACAGACACGGCTACAGGGGCGGAGTCTCGGCTGTAAAAAGTGGTAGCTTCTTTCGGTGGATGTATTGTAGCAAGGACGGGGGTAGCATAGGGATCAATCGGGGATGGTGACGCTCGAGATATCGAGCGATTGAAAAGGTGGCACCAGATGATTCTGGAGTTTGCTAGTGGTGGTAGTCATAGGTGGTGTAGGGATGATGGCGGCCAGGTGGTGGAGGTCGCCGGAGTTAGGGTTTTGTGGCAGCTTTGAGCGGTAGCTAGGTCGAAAGGTTTGTGTTTTCCGAGGAAATTGTGCGACGGGTGAGTGAAGGTGGTGGCGGAAGGTTGGCAGCAGGGTGCTCCGAGAGATTGCGAACAATCGGAAGGAAGTATGACCAAATTAGGGTTAGGGTTAGGATTAGGGATTGATGATTGTGTCATGTCCTGTGTGACACATGAAAGGTGTCCGATGTGTCGGACACGAAAAAAGCAATGTAATTATAATAAGAAATAATGGAAATAAAATATGGACACGAGCATGGTGTACGACACGACTAGGGTTATGGAGGTTGATGATTGCTTTTGGGTTGTAGGATTTTTGTGTAGGAAACAAAGGGAGAACTCCCCTTTATATGGGTGGTGGTTTGCTAGATTGAAAAGAATTAGGAATCCGAAATAGATCTTTCCATAAATCAAATAAATATTTAAACTTAATCAATCAATTCTAATTTGATTAGAATAATAATTCAAATTAATATCCATATGATCAAGTAGCATTTAAAAGATATTGTATAAATTCAAATCGTAAAAATAATTGATAATAATAAATCCATAATTATAGAAGTCTATTTTTGTAAACGTAAAATCTCCTTTATAATAAATTTGGCAAATCTCTTTTCCTTTCAAAAGTATCTATAATATAATTTAAAAATAAAATTATTTTCTAACTAGAAAAACATTTTAAAATTAAACTAAAATAAATAATTTTTTTAAAAATCGAAAAGTGGGCTTACACTCACATATTACGACTCGGATAATCATGCATCAACAAGAGCTGTTACTTTTGATGAACATGTGTATCCATCTTTGCATCTATTTGGATAATATACTCGAATAATGTGTATCCTTCTTTGCAAATTATCTTCAAATGTATATGAATTACTACCTGCGTCATTGTTCGTGGATGTCTAATCGTCATCCTGATAACATGTGAGGTGTGCGGGATAAATTTTTACCGGGTAGAATAGTTCGTACAATTCGCCAAGGCGAGTGCTAGTGCACCGACATAGGGGGCCGGTACTTCCTTGCAACCATCTCCAGCTCCATCGGCAGACGAGCTCTAGATGACTGTCGCTGGTGGTCTTTAGAGGGGTCATACTTTGGTCAGGGATCCTACCGTGCCTTTGTTGCCATGTAGTCATCCAGGGTGCCCTCTGCGAGTGTGCGTTCCCCGCAACCCTCACAAGAGTTGGCCTGAGTCAAGGAGAGCGTTACCCGATAGGTTGCTGAATTGCGTGACGAGATGCTGGGGAGGATTGCGGAGCAGCCCCAGTTTCAGTACAGGTGGACGGCACTTAACGCACGATTTGATACGCACGAGCGTGCCATCATGGAATAGGAAGAGAGAACAGAATGTAGTGTTATGACGTAGCAGGGGACGCAGATGGCCATGAACGATCAGCTTTTAAGGTTACAGGATGCGATGACTAATAGCAGTACGAGACTGGCATATTGTAAAACCCATAAATTTGGAATATAATAGTAAATGGGTTTTCTGCAATATGTATTTGGTTGCTAGTAATTATAGAACAATTAGATTTAGAATTAATATTAGTATTATATTTATTTATATATATAGTTAGTCGATAAACAAAAAAAATAAAATTTTGGTTTTATAAGATTAATTATCGGTTGTAATTATATAATTATTAATTGATTAAGTTAGCTAGTTAATTTTAGGCCTACTAGCTAAAAGCCCATAGCTGAGCCCGTTACCTATTGGTGCAACCCGTTAACCCATTTCCTTTTGAATTCAAACCCCCGTTACTTGAGATCCTACCCTCCCGTTCGGATCCGTCTCTTCCGCACGTAACCCCCACATAATTAATTCCTCTCCTCCCTGACGTATATTTTAATCCAGAAACTTTCTTCTTTAGTAGAGACTTTCATAACATCTCTTTCCCAAAATCTCACATATTCTACTCATCCCTCCTCCATTTTCAAAACCAATTCCACCATTAAAATCCTCTCTCTCCCCGATCTCTCCGACACCCCTCCTGGAGGATTTCCCCAACGTCGAACTGAAGTCGACATTCCCGCGGCTTCACCGGACCGTTTCCTGTCTCACGCCAACGTCGGACCGTCGCCCGCCACGCACTAGCACTGCCCCCTCCCGCGTGCGCCAGTGGCCAGCAGCGCCCCTGCGCGCGTGTCCCGTAGGCCTCCCATGCGCCAGTACCCCTGCACGCGTGTCACGCGCGCCTCCAGTGCATCAGCGCCCCCGACAGCGTCTCCGCGTGCCAGCACGAGCCCCCCATATTCGCCCGTGCGCCGCGTCGATCCCGCTCGCGTGTCCTACGCGCGTGTCCCCGCCGTTCCATCGCCTTCGCGTGACTCCAAGGCCGAAGCTACTATTCGGTTCTCCTTATTCAAACCACTGGTACATCTTTCTGGCAGAAATTTCCTATTTTTTGCAGAGTAGAATAGGAACAGAAACCTGTAGATAGCCCGGCCAAATTGACAGAATAAAACTCTGCCAATTTGGAATAATATAGTTAATCAGAATGACTTTTAATTATTGACTAATGAGATTGTGTAGGATTAATAGTTAAAAACCGGCTTAACCTCGATTAATTATTTAGCACTAATTAGTTGCTAAGATATTACTAATTAGTCGTTAGGCTATTTTATCTATAAGACATAATTTGGTGCTTCAATAATGTGTTCTAAATATATATATATATAAATATATATATAAATATATATATATAAATAAATAAATAAATAAATAAATAAATAAATAAATATATATATATATATATATATATATATATATATATATATATATATATATATATATATATATATATATATATATATATATATAAAGGCCTTTGTAAACAGAATGTTTATTTAACTGTCTAATTACTATTAATCTAAAAAATAACTGTTTTGCATAGATTAGAGTTTTTAGTAATTTATAAGCAAATAATTTTTCATAAATGATTATGATTAATGTTAATTAGTATAAATTATGATAATTAGTATAATTGGTAATTATGTTGAGTTGATTAGTATTTTATTAAAATAATCATTTGTATAAATGCTATTTTAAGTAATGAATGGAAATCCACTAAAATAATGTTTTACAAAATTATTAGTTAAAATAGTTTCTTACAATTATGTTCAAATAAAATAATAGAGTTTTTGGATCATATTTGGGGTAAGTAATAGATAAATAGTTTATTATATTTTTTTAATAAAGAGTAAATGGTTATTTTATCACTTATAATTAGTATTCAGTTTTTTAGTTTTTAGAATAAATATTTGAGCGTTAGTTTAATAATTATTGGCTTAGTAATAAATGAACTAAGACCCTTAGAATGGTTTCTAAACCGGACTGTTACTTAAATGTAGGTTTCGAGGCCTAAGACTGAGGTCGTATTTCCTGTCTCCACCTATAGCATCGGAAACCTTTCATATCATTCAAACTTGTATTTTAGTTGATAATTAAATACATTGCATCATTTGGATTATATATTGTGTCGACACATTGACTCACACGATCCCTCTCGGATCCAAATTGATTGCTCGATTGATTCATTGACTTGGAACTCGGGAGTAGTGTTAGCACCTGTGGTCAAACCCCCTTATTGCCTCATTATGGATAGCTGAAGTCCTACCTCAATCGGGCTGAAGCCGGACCGTGTTCATTAGAACACATATTGCCTCCATCCCCAGGCGGCCACGGGATGCTACACACTCAAAACACTTTTGTAAATTATAGATTGCATCATTATTATTTCTAGATATTGTTTGCAAAAATAAAAAGTTTTATTATAAACTTTAAAAGAATCGTATAAGAGTACAATAAATTCTGGGAAAGTACAACTGTAGGAGTCCGGTCTGAGTGACGACCGCTTTATCCCTTTGATGAAGCGATTGTGGAAGAAAGCAAGCTTATCGTCGTGTCCCGGAGCTTCTATTGACGAGGAATCTTCTGTATGGCTCGGCCGTGTAGAAGTATCGACAGAACTTCGGCTTTGATTAACGATAGAAAATCCGCTCTTTTGAATGGTTGATTGCAGATGAGAATGCTTGGATTCTGGAAACGAGATGAATGCTCTACCTATACCCCTCCTCTCTCTGTGTATATTTGGAGAAAATAACTCTATTTATAGAGCCAAGAATTAACTAACAGGTAGTTATTCAAGACAGGCGCCCCTATATGGAAATGCGCCTAAGCCACTGTGCACCACTTTTCACAAGGGGCGCTATTACTTTTCTGAGTGTCATTGAGATATGGCAACCTATGTTGAATAGGTGCATGATCATGGCAAAGTGATGTACATGTTCTTCAAGAAACTTGGAGTAGTGTACCACATTCAATATAGATGACAGCTTATCACGCTACGTGGATTTATGTGCATCATTCTAGAATGGCGCTTCATCATTTAGGCGCATTTAAGAAAACTGGGCACATTCTTGGAAGGGTGCCTATCTCAATCAGGGGTGCCTAAATCTCTACTGTCATACTTCATGATGGCATCGTTTGAGAAATTCTTGCCATGTGGCCATTCACTCTGAGGTGCCTAAGAGAATAGGAGCCTACATAGAATGATAGCTGGGCGCCTTTAAGACAGAAATATTTGGGCGCCTACAAAACCCCCTTCAAAGTTTTCAAACTTTGGGCGCCCAAATGTTTGAAATACTTTGAATGATGACGCGTATTAAATGTAGAAAAATTTGCACAGAATTCAAATAGATTTTTGTCGTTTCAATTTTTGCGAGATAGGCTCGGAAATTTAAGTGGTGCCTAGTCATCCTAAGCGCCTATAAATAGGCTACTTAAGAAGAGAGAGGAGCTTTTTTCCTTTCCTCTTCTTCTCCAAACTTCTCCCAAGCCGAACTTCAAAACTTTCAATAGCTCCACGAAAATCCATCTCAACGAAGGGGAAGTCCATGGCCGCTCCACCCGCCGTAGCTCAGCCACCGCGTCGCCCTGGGACGCTACGGATCACCGACTCTGACGTACCTCAGTGATTCGGAAGCTGGAGACAATCGCTTTACTTCCAGTGGCTCTGACGCGGGAAGCAGCAAAAGTAGGCCTACTTCAGCTGCCTCCTCTGATCTTGTTTCACCATCGATGAGAGTACTTTCGCAACCTCCTATTCCACATCCTTTGACAAATCCTACAACTGTTGCTATCACAGCTCCGAGTGTTCCAGCTCTTGTAGGAGTTAGTTTTGACGACATAGTTACGACTCCAGATGGCCGTGACCTAGTATTGTGGGGTAGCAGATGTGCTTGTAGCATCCTTCTATACTTTCCTGCAAAGCTTGGTGAGAGTAGCCCTAGCCACAGATTTATCTTTTAATGCTCTGCGGAACACAGCTTCAGTTTTAATAACCGCTATCTAAGAGACAGGTGAAAATGCAAGAGCGGATGCCTTAGGTCAGCTGGTTGCTAGCTTGCAAGAACCCATCACTACTCTTTAGGCTTTAAAGAAGGGTGATTTTGACTCGCTTGTGGCAGCCAAATATCGGCGTTTGACCCACGAAGTCGTTCAAACCAATGCTTCTTTTTATTAAATATTGGATGAAATGACTGAAGAAGAGAGTCAATTGACCCAGTTAAAGGAACAAACTGAGACAACAATTATTCTTGATGATGACAAAATGACTGCCCTAAAGAAAGACGAGGATAGGCTTCGTGCCAAGCTGGAGTCCCTTGTAGCAAAACGATCTGATCATGAGAAGCAGTTGGACGAGAAATGCCAGAGGCTGAGAGAACTTGTAACCACCACTTTTCTAAAATGAGGATAATTTTGAACTTTTGTAAAATTGAAATAGGATTTAACTCATGTCAATGGTTTTTGGTGAATTTTAATTAATTTAATACTATTTAAATTGGTGGATTGTGATTTTGGTGTTTTGTTAGCCTAACCCTAGAATTACTTGACCTAGAGACTAACCATGACCATGGAGACCTAACCATGTTATTAGATTGACTAACTACCACTTTTTAGGTTAAGGGTATTTTGGTTATTTTTGACTTTTAATGAAAATGAATTTTGATTAATTAATTTAGTGCTAATCTCTTTGTTAAGCCTTAACCTAGAAGTTGCCCTAACCTAGATATTAGTCATGAGCCTAGATATTAGATTAGAAGCTTCCATAATGACAAGGTTAGTAATATCTAGATATTAGTTTAAAGTAGGATATTTGTTAAGAATAGATATTTTAGCTATAGGCCTTTACTAGAAGGGCTTGAATTATGCATGTAGAGGCTTTTAAACCTTATAAAACTAAACCCTAACCCTAGAATCAACCCTTGGCTGCCATCAAAGGGTTCTATCCCCTATATAAACACATATTGAGACCCCCTTGCCTCTTTTTATTGCCTCCTACAAACCCTATTTGTGTTCTTCTTCAAATTCACCCCCTTTCACCAAATCAACTCCAAATTGAGCCCAATCAATTGCAACACACTCCCCTAGTGTAGAGGAAGGCATTTGTTGGCCCATTGGTCATGGTCAAACCTGATTTTAATAATTGATCAAACTTTGTCTCGATATACGTAACAATTCAGATGTTTACTAAAGACGTTTTGGACACTGATCAAGATTGGATATCTACTCAGTTCAAGACCGAAGCTTTGTTTGCCACTCAAGACTGTATTTTCTTACGCAATATAATTTTTATTTTTATTGAGGCTAGGAATACATTGTACACCAAGTTGTACTGGCAAATAGGCTATCCGAAATTATTTTTCAAAACTGACTTATCATTTTTAAAATGACCTATGTTTTTGAAAAACATCTACTTTTACAAAAAGCTTTTGAAGGATTTTCAAAAAGCCAAAACAAATTTTCACAAAATAAACCTGACCAAACCCTGACAGAACTCGGCCAGAGTTCGGCCAAGGTAAACGTTATGTGAACGTTGGATTTTGAACTTGGTCTCCCTTCAATTGCGGAATGTTACAAAGAGTTCTGTCCGAATTCTGCCCGAATTCTTTCAGAGTTCTGTCTTTGGAAAAACTATAAATAGAGAAGAATTCTGATTATTTCAAACACACTCATTCACTTTCATCTTCTCTCTTCTAAAGCTTACGTTTCTTCCAAAGAGTTTTTAAAAAACTTCCATTTTTAAATTCCAAGCCAGTTACAATTCTCTAGTCAATTTGTCGGTATGGTGCGGTCTAGAAGATTTCAGAAAAATTGTAATCAGAGGTTTGATTGAAGAAAGACTCTTCAAAACTGAAGTTGGTCGAGTTCTTCGTATCAAAGCTCGCGTCTGTAGAAGTTGCAAGGACTTCATATAAAAACTTGCGGGATTTTCCAATAGTGGATTCAACTGGAATCTGGAGTTCTTCCGACTGGACTAGTCCTCACAAGAGGAAAACCAGTATAAATATCTGTGTTTGCGTTTGTCTTCCGATCAATCTTTTCTTTACAGTTATTACTTTATGATTATTATTATTTCTGTGATCTAACTGCTAACAAGTTTTAATTAGCAATATTCTACTGCCTACTCTATTCACCTCCTCTAGAGTATTCTGCTTTACGTCTTCGTTCCTATAATTGGTATCAGAGCGGGTTATACAGGTAAAGCAAGGTAAAATTGCAGTTATATTCAGTTTCTTTTTAATTGTTATATAGATCACAGTATTACACATGGCAACTGTGAAATTCACAAGCCACAAACAGACATCCACTGTTTGACGACACAAACTACACTTACTGGAAAACACGGATGAGTTTCTTCTTAAAATCTCTTAATTTTGACTTATGGTCTATAGTTATTGATGGCTACAAAAAGCCTCCTTGTATTAATGTTGATGGAGTTTAGTTGAAAAACCCCATGATAAATATACGGAGGATAAAAAGGCCAGTCTTGATGCACGTGCTATTAACGCTTTACTTTGTGCTTTAGACAGAACTAAATTCAACAGAGTGTCGACTTGCACAACATCAAAGGAAGTGTGGAAACTTCTCAAAGTAATCCACGAAGGAACAACACAAGTCAAGGAGTCAAAGATCAGCAGACTTACTCAAGAGTACGAGGCGTTCAAAATGAAGCTAAGTGAATCTGTCACTCAGATGTTTACGAGATTCTTGGATATTGTAAATCCTTTGTCTTCATTAGGCAAGGAATAAAGTAACCATGAGAAGATTCACAAACTTCTACGAGCTCTCACAAAGATCTGGATTACAAAGGCTACATCAATCATTGAAGGAAATGACCTCTCAACAATGTCTCTGGAAACACTCATGGGTAAGCTACTCACTCACGAGTTAGAACTTCAAGACTTTGAAGATGCTACACCAAAGGAGAAGTCAGAAAAGTCGATCGCTCTCAAGGCTCAACATAGAAGAACTGTTGAAGATGATTCTGACGACAGCGACTCTAACTCTGAAGATTAAGCTCTTCTGGTAAGAAAATTTAAGAAGTTCATGAGATTCAATAGGAGAACAAAAGATAGCAACAACAACAACAACGAGGAAGATCCTATTTGCTATGGATGTAAGAAGAAAGGACATATGAAGAAAGATTGTCCAACAACATCATCATCAACAAGAAAAAGCAACAAATATGACAAAAGCTACCTGAAGAGATCTACATCAAGGAAGTACGCCAATACAAGCATATGGCATAAAAGCGAAGCCAGCGATTCAGAAGACGAACAGTCAGATGACGCTGCAAATGTACGCTTGATGGCTTGCGATCAGGTAACTACTAATCCTCTGTTTGATCCTTATGATGATTTCACCTTTGAGCAACTAGGAGAGGCTTTCAGTGACCTGTTAAATGATTACATGAAACTCCGTAGTAAATATAAAACCTCTAAGAAGGTACTCAAAGAGTAAAAATGTGAGATAGGAAGACTTACCGACCAATTAGCTGATGTTAGAAATAATGACTCTTCTATTGAGTCTGATGAGCTTTCATCTATTAAGCTGTTGTTACACAAGACTATTAAGTTATCCGAAGAAAAAGACCAAATTATCATCCAGCTAAAGAAAAACCTATCTAAGGAGAGAAAGAGTCTCCAGTGTGCACAAGTCAGAATAGAAACACTTACATCTGACTATATTAGATTATATGACACCTCCAAAAAATTGGAAATTAGTTTAGAAAAACGACCTGAAGTTGCTGCTTCCTATTCTAACACGTGTCAATTACCGAATCATCGGAACACATCCAAAGCAAACACTGTCAGACCAAACCATACCAAACCTATGCCCAAGAAGACTAATAGGCATGCATTTTTCTATACTAGAAAACCAAAACCTACCAATCATGCACCTCACATAACTTTCAATACTCAACATGCAAAATGTTATTATTGTGGCCTCATTGGTCATATATCTTCTGTATGTAGAATTAGAAAGTTAGTAGATTTAAATGTTTATGCATGGATACCAAAAACTAACCTGTCAGGACCCTACAAGAAATGGGTACCAAGAGTTTCATCTGTAAATTATTTTCTAGGTGGAACGCCCTTCACATGCTAGAAGCAAATGGATTCTCGACAGCGGTTGCTCACGGCACATGACTGGTGATGCTTCATTATTCGTAACACCGTCGAAAAAGAATAAAGAAGGATACGTCTCCTTCGGTAATAATTTAAGAGGGTACATAATCTGTATCGATGACATTGGTAAGGCTCCCTATCCCGTGATTAAAGATGTCTATCTAGTTACCGAGTTAAAACATAATCTGCTCAGCATAAGACATTTAGCTGATTATGGTTATGGCATTAACTTCGTCAAAGACAAATGTACTATAGTTGATAGTTCAACTGGAAGTACTATCTTTGAAGGTATCAGGGAAGACAACATATATATTTTCTATTTGTTAGAAGATGCTAACAAAGCAGGTAGATGCTTAATGGCCAAGAGCAATGAGAGTCAACTATGGCATATGAGACTCAATCATGCAAACATGGACATACTTTCAAAACTATCTACAAAGAAGTTGGTACGCGACTTATCGGACATATCTTTCAAGAATGATACGGTATGTAGCGAATGTGAAAAGAACAAAGCTATCCGATCCACCTTTAAATCCAAGAACCCTGTAAGTACCACTAGACCTCTACAATTATTGCATATGGACTTATTTGGACCAAGTAGAATTGCTAGTCTAGGTGGTAAGTTATATGCATTTGTTATTATAGATGATTTCTCTAGATACACATTGGTATATTTTCTAGTACGCAAGAACGATGCTTTGTCAGAATTCGTCACCTTTTGCAAGAAAGCATAGAATGAAAAAGGTTTCATGATTACTCGTATTCGTAGTGATCATGGAGGCAAATTTGAGAATGCAAAGTTCAAGCAATTTTGTGATACACACGGTTATTTGTATGAATTTTCCTGCCCTAGGACTCCACAACAAAATAGAGTTATGGAACGTAAGAACAAAACTCTATCTGAAATGGCTAGAGTAATGTTGAACCAGTTTAATCTACCTAGATACTTTTGGGCTGAAGCTGTCAATACAGCGTGCTATATTCTTAATAGGGTTCTGATTCGACCTATATCGAAGAAGACTCCATATGAACTATGGTTTGATAGAACACCAACTGTTTCATATTTCAAGTTTTTTGATTGTAAATGCTTTATTCTTAATACTAAAGACAATCTGGGTAAATTTGATGAAAAGGCCGATAAAGATATATTTTTAGGTTATGCAGCAAAGAGCAAAGGTACAGAATCTTCAACAAAAGAACCATGATCATCGAAGAATCAATTAATATCAAGTTTGATAAACTAAATCAACATTCAGACGATGACGAAAATGAAGACGTGATTACACCAAGTACAGCTACTGCAAAACCTTCACACAAAGATACAGAACTTTCAAGCAAAGAAGCCGAAACCAGCAATCCTGAGGATATGCCAAAAAAGATGAGATTCTTGTAGATCATCCAAAGGACATAGTAATTGGTAAGATTACCAAGGGTGTAAGTACTCGTTCCTCTAATAAAGATATGGCTTCTTGTATTGCTTTTATTTCACAGCTTGAACCCAAAAATATTGAAGAAGCATGTAGTGATAATTTTTAGTTAGATGCTATGCAAGAGGAATTAAACTAATTCGAACGGAATCAAGTTCGGGAACTTGTTCCCAAGCCCATTGATCATCCGGTCATTGGCACCCGTTGGGTATTCCGAAACAAACTGAACGAGAATGGTTTAGTGACTCGTAATAAGGCTCGACTCGTAGCTCAAGGATACAATCAAGAAGAAGGTATCAACTACGATGAGACTTATGCCCCAGTTGCGAGATTAGAATCCATTCGCATGTTATATGCATTTGCATGTTTTTATAATTTCAAATTATTTCATATGGATGTTAAAGCACATTTTTGAATGATTTTATAAAAGAAAAAATTTATGTAGCTTAACCTCCAGGTTTTACTGATTTCAAAAATCCTGATTATGTTTTCAAGTTGAAGAAAGCCTTATATGGTTTAAAACAAGCCCCTCGTGCTTGGTACGATTGTCTAAGCTCTTTTCTACTTGACAACAGTTTTTCAAAGGAAAAGGTTGACACTACACTGTTTATAAAATATTTAAATAACAATATTTTTTTGATTCAAGTCTATGTAGATGATATTATTTTTGGATCTACTGATGAATCTCTTTGTCAAGAATTTTTAAAGTGTATGCAGAATGAGTTTGAGATGAGCATGATGAGATAGCTGAAATTCTTTCTCGGACTGCAAATCAAACAAACTAACAATGGGACGTTCATAAATCAAGCAAAGTACACAAAAGATCTATTAAAGAAGTTTGACCTGGAAGCAGTTAAACCACTTAGCACTCCAATGGCGACTTCAACCAAGCTTGATATTGATGAACAAGGAAAATCCGTCGACATACGTAAGTATCGAGGTATGATCGGTAGCTTACTGTACTTAACTGCTAGTCGACCAGACATTATGTTTAGTATTTGCTTGTGTGTACGTTTTTAAGCCAATCCTAAGGAATCACATCTGTGCGCAGTTAAGCGTATCTTCCGATAACTTAAAGACACCTCTTCTATCGGCTTATGGTATCCCAAAACCACATTATTTGACCTAACCGGTTATTCTGATGCTGATTTTGCCGGATGCAAAGTAGATAGAAAAAGTACCAGTGGCACATGTCATTTCCTAGGAAAAGCCCTAGTCTCTTGGTTTAGCAAAAAGCAAAATTTTGTTGCATTATCAACAACCGATGCTGAGTATAACACCGCAGGACGTTGTTGTGCACAAATTTTGTGGATGAAGCAAACTTTAGAAGACTATAGATTGTATTTCACACACATACCCATTTTCTGTGATAACACTAGTTCTATTAATTTAACTAAGAATCCAGTATGTCACTCTCGTACTAAGCATATCGAGATTCGACATCATTTTCTTAGAGATCATTAACTAAATGGAGATAGACCTTGTATACATAGACACACAGAATCAATTGGCTGACATACTCACAAAATCTCTAGCGGAAGATCATTTCAATTATTTACGTCGAGAATTAGGAATTTTAGACGTCAATAATATTAATAAACTTTGTTTTATTAATTAATTTATTCAATACTCAATAACTATTTTCGAGACAAGCCTAAAAAGAGTCTGTCTGTCACCACGACTACGGTCGAAGCAAAGCGGTATTTAAGAGCTTCTCGGTGAACCTCCGTTAGCTGGGACAGTACTCACTACCAAAATTTGTTGTTTTAGCGACGTCCACGTCCGTCGCTAATACGGATTAGCAACGGATTACTGACGTTTTTTGATCATGAAAATCTGTCGGCAATCAGCTCGTCGCTAAAAAATGCCCGTCGCTACGTAGTCGCGACTCGACGGAATAGCGACGGCTTTCCGTCGTCAGTATTCGTTGCATTAGCGACGACTTACCGACGTTGTTTCGTCGAATTCAAGTATTAGGTAGTGAATTATAAAGACTCTTACCGACGGACAGTCCATCGAAAAACCGTCGTTACTGTGTATCAGAGGGTATCGGTCCGTCGCTATTCCGTCGCTTTTTGTCGCTAATTCGTGACGGCTTAGCGACGGACTCGCGGCGAATAATTCGTCGACCCGGTTCTGGATATATTTGACCTTCCCAGAACCATGGTGACGGATATTCCGTCGCCAATACGTCGGAGTTAGTCGCCAAACCGTCGTGAATTAGCTGCTACATTTGGCGACGGAATATCCGTCGCCAAGTGAAAGCCGACGATAGACCGACGGCTTACCGACGAAAAGTCGTTGCTAAAGTTCTGTGGACATTTCATACCATCAGAACCTTGCCGACGGATGTTCCGTCGAAAGGTCATCGCTAGGTAAGATATTCTGTCGGCCATCCATCGGCTATCAGTCGCTAACTAGAAAATATTGGGAATCCTCCAGTTAGCGACGGATTTTCCGTCGAAACATAGTTGGTAACTGAGGTTATCCGTCGCCAACCCGTCACTAGTCCGTTGCTAACTGAGATTTTTTTTAAAAAAATTTGCAGAGCTTTCCCTGTTCACACAACATCCGAACATCGGACCAATATATAATTACAATATACAATCACATGACTAATATATAATCTAATATAAAATACACACCAATTATCCAAAAGTCAAAAACTAATATCCGTCGTTATAATATCCAAAATTCCCAAAAATATTCAAAATTTAAAAACTATTCAAATATAATACATCACTGACGAGGAGGAGTTCGATCGTTCGGTGGTTGTACTCCCTCCTGCGACCGACGATAATACTGCTCCACTAAGTATGGCGACAATCCGTCGAAGACATCGCCCGAAAGTCGGCGTAGCTGCTCTGGCGACATGTGGTCAAGGAGTTTCGTCACAGTCGGAGGCGGTACCAGAGGGGCAGCAGGGTTGAAAGAAAGATGACCGACGGAAGACGGACCGGCACCAGCAGCAGACGGACCGACACCAGCAGCAGACGGACCGACACTAGCAGCAGATGGACCGACAGCAGTAGAAGGAGGCAGAAAGTACATGGAAATTTGCTCCTGCAAGGACGACACCGTCTCATACAGCTGTGCAAGCTGTGACCTCACATCATCGTCTGCCGGGCCCGCGGGAGAAGGCTGTGTCGGTAGAAATCTCTGAGTCGCCATGTGCAACAGTGCCAGGGAGCCGACACCATACAGGTGCCCTTTCTTAAAGCCGCCGACGGTATCTACGAACAAGTCGTTGCGAGTGTCCATAGAAGAGGGCGTCCGGTTGGGCGTCATTTCATCGACATCCTCGACAGCAGATGACTGACCCCGACTAAGGGCCTCACGATACGCAGCCTATCAAATGAATGTGTTTATACTATAAGTTTACCAAAGTTGTAATCTGAATCCTATGTTTCACTAAGTTATAGTGTGAATCCTAAGTTTACCTAAGTTATAGTTAGAATACTTTTAATTCTAACATAAATTGCCACGGATGTACTTACATCAGTCTCCTTGGCCCTATCGTCGATGAAGCTCCCGTCCTTCCGCCTCTTGTGCGTATGCTGGAATACATCGTACATGGTGACCGATTTTGGCACTTTTCCCTCCTTCACCGCCCGTTGGGTCTACATACGAAATTTTCGTAGAATTTAATTAACTCCGTATATTAATAATACCGAATTCGATAGTGAAATGAATTTGTGGTATCTCACCAGATCTGCAAGCGCCGCTACATGGGGCCTTGATCCCCCCGTATGAAGCCCTGCGGCCCGTCGGTTCGCCTTCGCCTTCTTTGATTTCTTCTTGTACACAGGAGTATCCATCTTATCCAAGAGCTCCTCATAATATTCCTGTCGAATCCAATTCGGCCTCGTCTGCCCCATTTTAAGGTCATAAATCATATCCCGTATCTTCTTCGAGGCAGCGCTTCTGTAGGTACTACGGATCTCGTTCTCGCGATGGAGGGCCACCGGAACGTCGTCTAACATACAAATTCAATTATCACGTAATTAAAAAAATGGTTGATTAAAGAGTAACTAATAATTAACCACAAGATATATATATATATATATATATATATATATATATATATATATATATACCCTCAACTCATTGAGCCAGACGTACTTCACGTTTGGGGGCACCGACGAAAGGTTGAGGTAGGGGCCATGGAAGTTACCCGGATAATTTCTCCTAGAGACTTGGCAACATTAAATGGAAAAAACCTACAAAGAAGCAACGAATAGATTAATAACTTGAATAAATGAAACAAATTTAATAAATTATCTTAAATTTACTTACGAGGAACCCGTGGGCCATAGCTTTCGTCGAAACTCGCCTATCGGCCTCTCTGGTGCTGTCGGAAGATCCGCGGGTCCGTACATGTACTCCCCAGTAACCAGATGGAACTGAGTATGTGGGTACTCTGGTGCCCACTGTACAGTAACTGGTAGATCCGCTGGTGGGTCCGTTGGCAGAACGGATCCGCTAGCGGATGGAGACTCATGCCTCGATGAATTTGTCGATCGACGGCGGGATGAGTATGTGCCTGGGGTACTCTCCGGGTCGGGTTCGCTGGATGGGGTCACATCCCAGGAAGATTGAATGCAACCACGACCAGCAGCACGACCACGACCACGACCACGACCACCACCACCAGCACGACCACGGCCCGCCATCATGACCTGTAAATAGAACACATAAACATAATTAACAATATAGAAGTGTAAATGAATATAAAATTCTAAAATAAAATATATATACCACCTGCAGGGCGACGAGTGCCACCATGACGAAAAGGACTAAGAGTGCCATCTGCAAAAAGAAAATCATATAATAAGTAAATGATCGAACGAAAAAAGCATGAATTCACGTAATTGCTTTTATGAGGTCAAACTGAATTCACGTAATTGGAAGTGTTTTTAATATACAACGATATTTAACCTAATCATCGTCATCGTCTTCGTTCTCGTACTCGGCCTCGTCTTCATCATCATCCTCATCCTCATCCTTATCCTCATCGTCGATTTCATCTGTATCCTCATCCCCATCAAATTCTTCTTCTTTTTCTTCTTATTCTTCTTCTTTTTCTTCTTCTGCCTCAATATTTGGGACAAGACGCCTCTTTCTCCCCCGGTTGACAGCTAAGTCTTGTGTATCAACCTCTTCCTTCCCTCTATTTTCCTCAACAATATCTTCAACATCCATTGTATCCGATTATTGTCCCAAGTATTGGGACTTTTCGATCTGGTCCTCTTGGTATGCTGGGTCTCCAACGTTGAATGTATTTCTAGATTTAATCTTGCATATTGTCCACCAGTCAAATCGATCTCTATAACGCCTTGGGTAGCTTGTATAGTAGACTTGAACAGCCTGACTTGCTATCGCAAAAGTATCGGACCCTTTATACCTCCTGCGATGATTTATATCGACAAATCCAAATTGTTTATCAATTTTCCGACCGATATTTGGTGTCGTATCGAACCACTCATATTTGAACATCACAATATGCATATCATATGGGGCAGTATGTTATAAATCTACAATATCCCGAAGCACTCCATAATAGTCAAAGTCCGGCTCGTCGTCATAGATGGTGCCTCTTATGCAAATACCGGAATCCTTGGTACTGAAGCCGTCATTGATAAATTCGACATTTATAGCATTCTGAGTTGCCTTAAACTTGAAGCCATTAATGACATAGCCTGGCCAAGTCTTTGCTTGCTTCTTCGGTCCCAATGCCAGATAACGAACACTCTCATTTATGAGTGTTGTTTCAGGCAATATAACCTATAAACAAATATTTATAATTTAAATATTTTAGATGCCTATATTTTAATGGTAGCCATATAACATATTATCTCAGTTACTTACATATTTACGAAAGTAGGACGAAAATGTACAATTTACCTCTCTTTGAAGTCTCTCATCGGTAATATCGGGTGTCCTCATTTTGACTTCATCTCTAAATACACTGTTAGAGAGAATAAGAATAAGTGTAGTCACTTACTTCATCAAATTAGAGATTATAACGAGTGCAAGTGTACTGACTTACTTCTCCAAATCTCTCACTTCTTGTATGTCACAGTTTAACAAGACATATCGGTGAGCGGCATCATACTCATCGTCAGTCAACCACCGTTTCTTACTAGCCCCAACAGGCTTGTCCCTTACATTGAATATACCTCCATCCTCAACGTCCTCGTCATTCCTTTGAGGTCTATTTTGATTTTTCTTAACATAAGTATCAAAATAAATAGAACAGAAGTTTGACACCTCCTCGATAAGATATGCTTCGCATATCGAAGCCTCTATATGAGCCTTGTTGCCAACTTTCTTCTTTAGATGGTGTAGGTATCTAGAGAGACAAATTATCTTAAGAATTAAGAATGAATTTTAAAATCCACTGAAATTCAACTTAAATTATATCAATTTTTATGTACCTTTCAAATAGGTACATCTATTGATAATGAACAGATGCACCGACACGGGCTTCGTATGCTAGATGAATCGGTAGATGCTCCATGCTGTCGAAGAAGCCAGGAGAAAATATTTTCTCCAACTTGCAAATTGTTAAGGCAATCTTCTCCTCAAGTTCAATCATGTGTTACACCGTCAACTTAGTTGAATAAATATCTCTGAAGAATGTAGATAGTTCGGCCAACGGAACCCATACAGCAGAAGGCAACAACTCTTTCAAAGTAATGGGCAGTAATCTTTCCATAAACACGTGGCAGTCGTGACGCTTCATTCCCGTTAGCTTGCATTTATTGAGATCAACGCATCTAGAAAAATTTGACACATAGCTGTCGGGAAATCTTAAAGTAGATACCCACTTGCAGATTATTAATCTATCTTCCTTGCTCAATGTGTATTGTGCTATCGGGTTAGTTAATTATCCACCAGCTCCCCTTTGTATCAAGTTCAGATAAGGACGCTTGCATATCTCGGCAATGTCTTGTCTTGCTTTTGGATTGTCCTTCGTCTTTTCTTTAATATCCATGACGGTATTGAAGACATTATCGAACACATTCTTTTCGATATGCATAACATCAAGATTATGCCTTATAAGATTATCTTTTCAATAAGGCAAGTCCCAGAAGATACTCTGTTTGGTCCAGTTATGGCTTTGTCCGAACCCATCGACATAATAGTTCGATGGATCTTCCATTACAGTAGGAAAGTCCTTTACATCTTCCCAAATATCGTATCCTGACAATCTGGCAGGCGGATGAGAAAATTTTTGTTTTCCAGCTCTGAACGCGTCCTTTTTCTTTCTCCAAGGATGACTCGCAAGCAGAAATTGACGGTGACAGTCAAAGAAAAAAGTTTTTTCTCCATGCTTAAGGCGAAACACCTTACTATTTTCCATGCATATCGGACAAGACATGGTGCCGTGAGTACTCCATCCCGACATCATACCGTATGCAGGAAAATCATTAATTTTCCACATCAGTGAAGCTCTCATCTGAAAGTCCATTTTCCTGAAAATATCATAGGTCACGACGCCGATCTCCCACAGTTGTTTCAGCTCATCCACCGACGGTTATAAATATATATCGATGTTCTTCATCGAATTTTTGGGACCCGATATGATAGTTGTAAAGAACATATAAGGAGTCTTCATACACATCTATGGTGGCAGATTGTTAGGGATAAGAATGACCGGCCAGCAAGAGTATTGAGATCCCGACTGCCCGAAAGGGGCGAAGCCATCAGAACATAGCGCCAGACATATATTTCTAGGCTCTGCATCAAAATCTGGATGACGTAAATCAAAATATTTCTACGCCTCTCCATCCGAAGGATGTGACAATTCTCCATCATCCTTTGTGCGTTCCTCGTTGTGCCACGTCATGTGTTCTGCTGTATTCTGAGACATATACATCCTCTGCAAGCGCTTCGTGATCAACAAGTAATGCATATACTTGTAAGGACATCATTTTCTAGTTGACCTTCCTTTTTTCCTGACTGGCTTATAACGATCCGCATTACAGAAGCTGCAACTTTCTATGTCCTCGTTCTCCTTGTATTACAACATGCATCCGTTGAGACAACAATCTATCTTCTCGTACCCCAGTCCCAGCTGTCGGACCATCATCTTTGACTTGTAGAAGTTTTTTGGAAGCTCTTTTGATTCCTTCGGTAACACCTCATTCGTTAGTTGTATAATTCGATCATAGCAAGCTTGTGGCAAATTAAAATTGGACTTTATGTTCAACAACCGCATCGTCACTGACAGTATGGAATGAGTCTCACAACCAGAATATGGAGGAGTTTCTGCATCCTGAAACATATCATAGCACTCCTTCACCTCGGGATTAGGATCCTCCGGATTAAAATTAGGCCCTGCCGCGTCGTACACCATATCTCGTGCAAGGTTTTGCAAGTCTCCATAATCAACAGAGCATTTGTCGTCTTCGATAATAAAATCCGTTGCAACATTATCATCAAAAGCATAAGTATCAGCATTCGCAACCTGTCTTTCCGCATATAGTTCACCTTGCGATGACCACAGCCCGTAATCACGTGAAACCCTTACGGGTCAAATGATCTCTCACAGTCACCACATCTTCGTAACGTTTATTGCGACAATTACGACATGGACACTTGATTTTGTTACCGTCCACGTACTGAGCTTTGCTCATAGCATACTTAAGAAACACTTCTACGCCTGCCTAAAAATCGTCACTCACACCTATTCTGCTATAGTGTTGTCATTTGTACATCCATGTACGATCAACGAAATAACGATCCATCACAGATTGGATGTGAAAATCTGTACCGTAAGACAAACTAAACAGAATTAGTATATAATCATGTAACTGGTGGATCCGCTGGTATATAGGCCGGGTGCACTTAGTATCGACCGTAGTCGTAAAGTTCATCGCTAATTTCGACGGTAATCCGTCGATGATTGGTCGAAAGTCCGTCGCTAATTTTGACGGAAAAAATTTGTCGCTAAATAGTCGTAGCTAAAAAGTTTCACAATCCTCCTATATTTCCAATACATTTCAGACATGTGTCCTGTTATTATTGATACAACCTAGATAGGAGGACACATGAGATAGTAATTTCTGCATCTCTATGAGTTTTCAACAATTGTTTTTATCTTTTCATAACCTGTGAGACACTGTTATTTTTCTAGACGATCCGAAGAAAATAGAACACTTGCGTGTGAGATTAAAGTGATATAGTCCGAAGAAATTTCTGCATCTCTATGAGTTCTATGGTACTGATGGGATATCATATATTGATGAGTAGCTATAGGATATAGAAGGGGTTTTACGAATTGCACGTCTTCTTGATAATCAAGATCGAAGCAGTTGGACTCCAACTCCAGGACCGAACTAAAACTTAGTTTAGAATGAACCTAAGCTAGCCGGCCCTGAGACTCTTAAGGATCAGGCTTCAACCAGTAACAACAGAGACGACCAACACCTACTTGTCATTTTTGCCATAAATTAGCAACAAATGGGATGAGTGTAGAATGAGAATTGGGGGGGGGGGGTGGTTTCCTCCATTAGATGATGAGACAAACCACAACTACTGGAAGCCCATTGGATTGGATGTTCCTACTAAATATATAGTTAGGGCCATCATTGAAGGTGGTAATATATTGGAGTTCACCCTTGAACTTAGAAATTGAAGAAGATGATGACGTCAAAGAAGTCATCATGGACCAATCCAGGGATGAGTTTGTAATGAGAAAACAACAACACAGACAAGTAGAGGAGAAAGTCATCGCAACAAGATGTATAAATAATAGGGAGTTGGTCACGTTGTAAGAGAATATAAATATTATTGATTACATAATCGTTGAGCTAATCGATGAGGTGTAAGTCCCGTCTTTTAATTAAGTATTTTGATGATAATAACTTACTAAGTTAATATTTACATAAATTATCTTTGTCTCAAAAATGTACTTGGATCACATCATATGCATATATAAGATACATGTTATTTATATTGAACATGTATTACTTACAAGTTTGTCAAGTGCGTATAAAGGACACTTGAAGAAATAAATAAAAAACATTATTGTCCATCTATATTGTATCAAGATTGATCAAGTACAAGATGATTGGACATATATAGATGACTGAGAAAGAAGTAAGCTTGAAGTTGGTATGATGACTTTAATCCAAAGACATGGATGCTCCAAAGTTCAATTAAATATTTTGTAAGAATATTAATATTAGGTGTTATGTAGAGTGAAATAAGCAACGTGACAGTAAACATGGGTAAAATGGAAGCATAGCATAACCCTAGAAAACCTTACAAAGAATGTGTTAATATATTTTCTAAAATACCAAATACCAAATAGCCCCCCCGCCACCCACAACCCCCGTCGCCCTCTGTCGCCCCGACCGACAACACCACCACCCCATCACCTAAACCCACGCACCCCCCCAACCCCCCACCCCATGCTCCCCCGACCCACCGTCCCCCCCGACCTGCTGCCCCCAACCACCCACAACCCCCGCAGCCCCCGCCACCTATAACCCCTGCAGCCCCCGCCGCCCCCGCTGCCCCCACCGTCCCCGCTGCCCCCCACCAACTACAACCCCCGACCACCGCGAGAAAGAGAGAGAGAGAGAGGATTACCTGGAGAGAGAGAGCCGCCGGAGAGAACGTCGATCGCCTTTGGGAGAGAGAGAGCCGCGGGAGAGAGAGAGAGAGAGAGGAGAGGGAGTAAAATTTGGGGGGAATGAAAAATTTCCCCCGTCGTTTCAATTTAAGTCCGGGTCGTACATTTAGCGACGGACTAGCGACAGATAATATCCGTCGCTAAGCCGACGCTATACTAGATAACTGCCGACGGAATATCCGCCGCTACGTAGTCATAAATTTGTTCCGCCACTTCTTCCAATATTTGCTGCCAAATATTCGACTGCATAGCGACGGATGTAAATCCGTCGCTATTTTTCTGACGCCGTAGCGACGGACTGGCGACCTTTTCTCACCCTTAAAATAAAAACAAACATTTACCAGCTTCTCGTCGGTAAGCCGTCGATGATTTGTCGAAAGTCCGTCGCTAATTATGACGAAAAAAATCCGTCGCTAAATAGCCGTCGCTAATTGCTTGTATTTTGGTAGTGACTCATACAGCTAATCTGAAACAGATGCTGAGTAAAGAATAATAATTTATAAAATAAAATTAATTATATTATTTGAAATCTAAAATTACTAAACTTTGAGTTAAATATTTGAAATGAGTTGATGAAAAGGACATAGCCCACAATTTTTTTTAAAAAAAACCAGAAGAACCCTAGGCGAATTCGGCCCGAGTTCGGTCTGAATTCAGCTAGAGTTCGATTGGTGCTGTATGCTTTTTAAACAGAACCCGAGGCCATCTCCTCTTCTTCACTTCCAAACCCATCTATTCTCATCACAGCAGCAGCCGAAACACCCCAAACCCTAGCTTTTCTCCACTCTATATCTTCCAATACACGTGGAAATTTCCATCCAAAATTTGAATTCGTACGGAGAATCGCGTCCTCTACAACATACTTGATTCTCAGAAGGTATAATTCTTTCTCTCCTCCACTTTCAAATTTTTAGGGTTTCTAGTTTTGGAAAAGAATGTCTAAGCTATTTAATCCTTTCAAGAGGAAGAAGACCCATGCAAGTGAAGAGGCATCATCTTCTGATCCGAACACGGATCCCCTCTTTTCTTCGGTCCAATCAAATGACGGAGTATCGGATGAGTTTTACTTCAAAACTCATGACCAAGCATTGCTTTGGTATGCCGATTTTGCTATGCGCAATATATGCACCGGCTCTCCGATTAAGTGGACTATATTTTCTGATCACCGTCCCTACTTTGAGGCAATAGGGTTATACCATTTTTCTACCTTATAATTCCTTATAGCTACTAATGCCATTAGATTGTTCTATTGTAACTTCGTGTTAGATACTTTTACCATAAGAACTCGTGTTGGCGGAATAGATATCGAATTCAATGATGCATTGCTAGCAAAAATCCTTGGTCTTCCAAACGAAGGTGCCCCGCTCGATGACATCACTGACTTCGATTTTTCTAAGGGCACGACTCTTGTTAGTTTCAAGAATGAGCTTTGTGCGCCCGCACGTGCTCGTCCTGGAAAGTTCAAGGCCAATAACTTGAACTTGTTTAACTACGAGTTACATCGCATAATCTATTCCACTCTACTTCCCAAATCCACATCAAAAGATGATGTCACTGTACTAGAACTTTTTGCCCTATATCACATTCTTAATGGGATTCCCTTTTCTGCCCCTAAAACTATCATTCAGATAATGGGTAGATGTCACGGAAGAGACCGCAACCTCTCTTATGCGATGCTTATTCCATGCATCTTTCAGCATTTTGATATAGACATCCACTTGTGCTCTGGACCCTGAGCCCAAGTTCCTCAAGCTTTCTCGTCGCAGCATTGCCACTGCTCCTCCACCTCCTGCACCTGCTTCTACTGTACCTGCTCCTACTGCACCTGTTCCTCCTCAGTCTTACCCTATAACTTTTTAGGGTATTCATCAGCACCTATCGGATCTACAAACGTTCTTTGTTGACACTTCCAGGGAACATGAGTTCCGTGATGTGACTCGGTTCCAGGCTATTGCCAACTCTTTTGCCGATCTCAGATTTGCACAGACGGGTCACTCTGCTAGCTCTCTTCCTAGAGATCCCTCTGTATCTGGTTACCGTATTGATGATGAGGCGGTCCACTCTCTGTTCCAGCTAGGGAACGCTTACGATTGGTATCGTACTTCTGGTGGTACTCCACACACCTCTGGAACTGGCACATCTGGAGCTGGTCCATCTGGACATGCTGGTACTGCAGCTGATGACGATGATGACGAAGATAATTTTTGAGATGTTATACTTTTGAGACTGATGATTTTGTCTTTTATTTACTTGGAAATGCTCCGACATTCTAAGATAGTATCTGTACTCTTATTTGGATATGATTTGTGACTTTTGATGGACATGTTCTATTATTCAGTTTAGCATATTATTCAGTTTAGTTCAGCTTTTATTTTAGCTATGCTTCCATATAAACTGTCTGTGACATTTATTATCTGCTTATCTTATTTTTGTCTGTGATATTTATACCATGTCTGTGTTGAATGTATTTATTCATATTTTTTGTGTTTTTTCACTGATTGTTACTTATGCATTTATTGCAGGAGAGCTTTCTCTTTTGTGATTATTTTGCTAAGTGACAACGGGGGAGAAATAAGATCTAACATCTTCATGAATACAGGTTATGAACAATATTTTATTTTATATATCAAAGATGTTATATCGGTCAAGGTTTGTCAATTATCAAAATGTGGAAGATTGTTGGCCCATTGGTCATGGTCAAACCTGATTTTAATAATTGATCAAACTCTGTCTCGATATACAAAATAATTCAGATGTTTACTAAAGACGTTTTGGACACTTATCAAGATTGGATATCTACTCAGTTCAAGACCGAAGCTTTGTTTGCCACTCAAGACTGTATTTCCTTACGCAATATAATTTCATTTTTATTGAGTTTAGGAATACATTGTACACCAAGTCATATTGGCAAATAGGCTATCCGAAATTGTTTTTCAAAACTGACTTATCATTTTTAAAATGACCTATGTTTTTTAAAAACATCCACTTTTACAAAAATAAACCTGACCAAACCCTGACAGAACTCGTCCAGAGTTCGGCCAAGGTAAACGTTATGTGAACGTTGGATTTTGAACTTGGTTTTCCTTCAGTTGCGGATTGTTACAAAGAGTTCTGTCCGAATTCTGCATGAATTCTGTCAGAGTTCTGTCTTTGAAAAAACTATAAATAGAGAAGAATTCTGATCATTTCAAACACACTCATCCACTTTTATCTTCTCTCTTCTAAAGCTTACGTTTCTTCCAAAGAGTTTTCAAAAAACTTTCATTTTCAAATCCCAAGCCAGTTACAATTCTCTAGTCAATTTGCCGGTACGGTGCGGTCTAGAAGATTTCAGAGAAATTGTAATCAGAGGCTTGATTGAAGAAAGACTCTTCAAAACTGAAGTTGGTCGAGTTCTTCGTATCAAAGCTCGCTTCTGTAGAAGTTGCAAGGACTTCGTATGAAAACTTGCGAGATTTTCTAATAGCGAATTCAACTGAAAGCTAGAGTTCTTTCGACTGGACTAGTCCTCACAAGAAGGAAACCAGTATAAATCTCTGTGTTTGCGTTTGCCTTCTGATCACTCTTTTCTTTACAGTTATTACTTTGTGATTATTATTATTTTTGTGATCTAACTGCTAACAAGTTTTAATTAGCAATATTCTGCTGCCTACTCTATTCACCCCCCTCTAGAGTATTCTTCTTTACAACTTCGTTCCTACAACATTGGTGGCTAGCTAGCAATGTTTGAAGGCTTTGGGACCATAACAAATTGAGGAAGACATCATTTCTAGGCTCTTTACATTGAGATTCCAACTCTCAATAGGTAAACCCCTATAAACCCATTAAAACCCTAATTTTTTTCATACATGCATACATCTAGGTACCATACTCTCGTAGACCAAGTTTGGTAGGAATTGGTGTCCTTTTGATACGCGTATCGGAGGTGTGTCGGAGTATTGTTTAAAGTGTTTGATGAAATGCCACATAGGAAATTATTTTAGTAAATTTCAAAACTAATTACATGTATGTGTAGCCCTAGATGAGTAGGTTAATATTTTATAACTCTGAGTTGATTATGTTTAGGTTTTCGTGTCCAAAATGGACATGTGGACACGTGTTGGACACTGCACAGGGAATGCTGTGCTCCCATGCTGCTGTCGTTTCCGTTCTCGTTGGACACGCCACATGGTGACACCATTTTTGGTGGACATCTAGGGGCAATGTCTGTCAGCATGTACATGAAGTTGGGTTTAATTTCGTGGAGAAATTGAGGAGATCTTGACTCCACAGATGTCGCACCACACTCGTACACACGCGCACAGACCTCTCTGATACGCACTCACACACACGACATGACACACTTTGGACACGAATCAGGGTAACAGACATGAACCCCTATACCTACCCTACCCTAGGACAAGACCACGAGACACGTGGTTGGACACACGTGTCCTTAGCTCACCCCGACACACCATGCACACACTGTGTTGTGCACATATACTGATACATGTTGATTCTTAGGTTTGACACGACTCTTGTCACGACCCGTACCCTAGAGTAAGGGCACGAGACGTGGGTGCGTCCAGTCTACGCCGCAGTGTCGGCGGTAGAACGCTGTCCTAGGTCACAACATCTAACAGTTTAAGATAATAACAGTTATACTCCCCGAATGGGAGTGACATAATAGAATATATCTCAATCACATCTAAGGTGGAATACGATAAGATAGAATGATATAAAAGATGCAAGATCCAAATCCACAGGAAATACAATAGAGAGAAAGCTAAGTGTCTAAATAAACTCCAATAACATCGAGTATAATACAGATCCAATATATACAACTCAATCTCCAATGCTATAAAATAAGATAAAGACATTTATGGAGCAACAGTCTCTACAGCTAAGGGATCCGACTGGAAGTCCGAATCGCAAGTGTCCTCTAAGGCTGTCCCATAGAAAGTATCTAAGCAGCCTCCTCCTCGTCCTCTGTAAAATTTTCAACAGGTCCAGTCAGGACGGTAACGAGCACATATCTCTCAAAACAGTTCATAACAGGTTAGGAGTATAAATCATGCAATAGAGTAGAATACAGGAAATGCTGAAAAGGAAGTACATAAAAAACATGAGATATTTGTAACTGAAAGTAAATACATGATAAGTAAAGACTGTAAGTGACTAAGAGATTTAGAGAACAATATGGTTATGTAAACGGCTTAGGAGCACATGAATACAACTAAGAAGCACATGAATACCTACTGGGGATAATGATCACATAACCAATTCTACTCACCCCGCCCCAATCAATACACAAGGATCCATTCAAGTTACGTTATAGGCACATGAATACAGCTAAGATACGTGAACTCATGTAATAAGTAGTACATGAGGCACATGATAGTACGTGAAAGCACATGAGAACATGTAAATACATGAACTAGTACGAGTACAAGGAGTACCTGATGCACATGATAAAGTACATGAACATGAAATACCCGATGCACCCGTAGAGGGATAACATCTTAGGAAGGGATCCATATAGTACTAATCCGTGAAGATACGTGTCAGCATCAAGTAGAGTAATCTAGAGCAAGAATATAGTCCAAACAGGTATGAAAAGATCAGAGAATGTACTCGCCTGCTATCTGAATGTCCAAGATGAAAGTACTATCCGAAGAGTGGTGTCTGGCTCCTATTTAGAACAGTACAAGTCACAACAAGTCCAGAATGGTAATAAGATGCACTACAATGCATTCTACATGAATCTAGGTCAATCTAGACCAAGGTCAACTCTTGGTCAACTCTGGTCAACCCTAGAAGTCAAACTAGGTCAACCAAGGTCAAACCTAAGTCAAACAAGTCTTTACTAGTCTAACTAGTCTATTCTAGGTCTAACAAGGCTATACAAGTCCAATCTAGACTTACTAGGCAAACAGACACACACATAGGCCATAGGCTATATCATGCCTATAAGCCAACCCATAACACATCTACACATGACAATATATATATATATATATATAATACACACATAGATATAATTATATAATCTAATATAGAAATACACATATTGATCTATTTATATAAGCTAATAAAGAAATACATATAACATATGGGCTACTATATGCATATCACATATACATTATATATATCCATATTAATATAATATGGTAACACACATTAGCATATAGGTATACCTACAATATACATATAATATCTATATATATACATTACACAAATATATATACATGGAGAAATAGGAAAGGGATGTGGTGGTGGCATGTGTGAATGAAGACATGTGTGTGAGATACATGATAGGGTGTGTGATATGGCATGTGTGTGTGTGTGTTAGGCTTGAGAGTGTGAGGGTGTACATTAGAGTGTGTGTTAGTGATACAGAAATCAGTGGCATGGCAATGTGAAGACTGGAAAATAACAGTGTATATATATATATGTGTGTGAAACAAATCCTGAAATCAGTGCATACCAAACTGGAAATCAGTGGCAATGAAACTGTGAAGTAATACAAGGAAATCAGTGGCTAAATGAAATCAGTTCATGTATTCGGAGATCACAATCTCAGTTTAATAGGAAAACATATAACAGGTTTAGGAATGAACCCAGATCCCAGTTGACAGTGTACAATGCCAATAGGAAACAAGGAAAGAATCATCTCAGTTTCAAAATGAATCAATGCATATTCATTCAATTTCAGTACAGTTTTCGAAAAGGAAAGGAAATCAGTAATTTAAGGAATGAATGAAAATTCAATTTAACTTACAAGAAAGAAGGAAACTAATCTCAGGTTATAGGAAAAATCTGGAAACAGGAAACATAATATCTGACTCAAAAACCATTCAACCCAATCTCAAATCATTCAACAGTATGCTAATTAACAATATAAAATCTGGAAATAATCTTAGTTATAAAGAATGGAAGGGAAACCAATTCGATTTCAGTTAAAATAGGAAAGAACCAATTCTCAGTTACCCATATTCGAACCCCATGTATCAGCTATTACATTGAAACTAACCACAAGGCCCAAATCCCATTCTCAACTCAAAAGTCTAATTCGAAATGCAATATTAAGCTAACATGAACAACCAATCATGTGGGAGACATTTAATCAGTGAAGAACATTCTTAAAACTGGAATTTAAAGTTTAGGAAATTGAAATAAAACAGTATCAGAACAGGTATCAGCCAAAAGCCATTTACCCAAAGTTCGAATCCAAATATTCCATTCAACCCTTAACTAACAAGTAAACTTAATCTAATATAGATTATACATCATATTTAGGACCTATTTAACAATTAAAAACACAATTAAAATTATTTAAAACCGAATTGAAAACAGTGAACCAAAACACACTGATACACGCACAGTGCACTTTCCATGCACGCACGATATTGTGTCCGACACGACACGAGATGTCGTGTAACTTGACACACATGGTGTCAGTGGTCTCCCCTTCGTGCGTGTCAGGTATTTTGTGTCGACGTGTCGTGTCCTGCTCGCAATCAGCCCCGAACAGCAGGGCAGCTACAGTGCCCGTGCGCGCGCGTATGCACCCGCGTGTTCGTGTGTCCGTGGCGACTCGACACGACACCAAAACGTGTTCAGAGCAAAGGAATCTCATAAGCGAGGTTAAAACCTAAATTCCTATTCAAAAATATTCCTAAAAACAAATCGAAATGCCCTTTGGGGCATTTTACCAAATACCTAATTACATGGACTGATACGTGTCCGATACGGACACGTATAGGACTCAAAACCTAGGGTTAGCTAGTCCTACAGTTAGGTTAGGCCTAGGGCTTCGTAGATATGCAAAAAAATCAATATTTCATGGTATAGAATCGAATTTACCTATGGGTGTGCAAAGCTCAAAAAGCTCCAAATGAGAATGGTTCCTCAAGCTTCCAAAACTCTCCCAAATTGTTTCTCCCCTGAAATTTCTCAATACCAACAGCAAGTAAACTAAAATTAGAGCCTATTGCAATTGGTTTGGGTGGAAAAGGAATTGAAATGAAAATTCTAGAAATTAATGAGGATGGAGACTCACCTCTTTCTAAAACTTGCAAATAATTCTAAGGAGGCTAGCCCTAATTTCTAGGAGCATTAAATAGGGGAGGGAATGACCTAAGTGGCCGACCAAGGCTGTTGGGCTTGGGTTAGGGCTCCACTAGTGTTGGGTTGGGCCTCTAAGGCTAAAATCACAAGTCATGACTTGTGAAACCACAAGCCATTTCTATTCAAATAAAATTCTATTCTCTCCAAATAAGTTCTAATGAGTTAATTGTCACTAACTTAGGTCAAGATAGGGTTCCATAACCTAACCAAATAGTCATGACCTAGGTTAGCCTCTAGGACAGTCTCCTAAGTCAACATTAGTCAAGGTCAAATACAGCACCAAATCAAATATACTAAAAATCACTTAAAAAATTCTAATAAATATAATTAATACTAAATAATTTCAAATAATTCCAAAATTTTAAAAATGACCAAAATACCCTCAAGCTAGAAAAGTGGTAGTGACAAATCTACCCCCCTTAAAATAATTTTGTCCTCAAAATTAAAGGCGAAACTAACTGCTGAGAAGGATAGAAAAGTATACCTCAAGGTCCAAAAAGATAGGGGTACCACTCGCGCATCTGATCCTCCCGCTCCCAGGTAGACTCTCCTGGAGAATGATGCCTCCATGCGACGCGTACCAAGGGTATCACCTGGTTCCTCAGAACCTTCTTCCGGCGATCCAGAATCTCCACAGGCTGCTCTGGATAACTGAGAGTAGGTCCAACCTCAATCTCCGAATGATCGAGCACATGGCTAGGGTCAGCCACGTACCGTCTCAACTGTGATACGTTGAATACGTTGTGAACTCCCACTAGTGCAGGTGGCAAGTCTAGCCTGTATGCCACGTCACCGACTCTCCCGTTGATAACGAAAGGGCCGACGAAGCGCGGGCTAAGCTTCCCACCTCCACCAAAACGTATTGTACCACGAGTCGAAGATATCCGCAAAAAAATCATGTCTCCAACCTAATCACAAGCAAGGTCTCAAGTTACTAAAAATCAAACATGACCAATCAAACAAAACAAAATACAACCTACTTCTAATCCTATCTCTAAATCTGTACCTCAAACTCCAACGGCCTCCAGTGGCTATCGGCCCAGTGCCGATGTCTGTCCTGCGCCACACGAAATCTGTCCCTGATGAGCTTCACCTTCTCGACTGCGTCAACAACCATCTCTGGTCCCAGTAAAGCTCGCTCTCCAACATTATCCCAAGATAAGGGTGTACGACACCTACGCCCGTACAGAGCCTCAAAAGGTGACATCTCAATGCTGGCCTGATAACTGTTATTATAAGCAAACTCCACCAAATGTAGATGATCCTCCCAGGAACCTCCAAAATCCAGGACGCACGTCCGCAGCATGTCCTCAAGTGTCTGAATAGTCCTCTCTGACTGTCCGTCTGTTTGGGGGTGGTATACAGTACTAAACTTGAGCTGAGTGCCCAAACTAGTCTGCAGACTCCTCCAGAAATAAGAAGTAAAGCGACTATCCCGATCTGAGATAATGCTGACAAGAACTCCGTGAATCCTGACTATCTGCCGCATGTATAACTCCGTAAGCCTCTCTGTAGACGTACCCACCTTGAATGGTAAGAAGTTGGCCGATTTGGTCAACCTGTCAACGATGACCCAAATCGCGTCTTTCCCTCCTGGTGTACGTGGCAACCCAGGTACGAAATCCATGGTGATATGTTCCCACTTCCACTCTGGAATAGGCAACGGCTGCAATAATCCTCCGGGCCTCTACCTCTCTGCCTTGACCTACTGAGAGACCAAGCATCTAGCTACGAAGCGAGCTACCTCCCGCTTCATTCCGTACCACCAGACATGCTCTCACAGATCCCTGTACATCTTGTTGGCACCAGGATTTATATAGTACTGCGATCTGTGAGCCTCCTGCATGATCTGTTCTCTGAGCTCCCCGCTAGGCACACATAACCTGGAACCGTGCCTCAAGGCACCATCCTCTGCAAGTAAAAACTTGCCATCCACCAACCCTGCACGAACCTGCTTTCGGATACACCGCAGAGCCACATCCTCGAACTGCGTCGCCTTGATCCTCTCCATCAAGTCCGACTGTATCTAAAGGCCCCATAACTGCATCTGAACCCCGGTCACAATCACCTCAATCCCAAGGCTCTCCAAGTCTGCAAGCAAGTGTCGATCTATAGTCAAACACATGGCTATCGAATACCTACTCAAGGCGTCAGCAACCACGTTGGCCTTCCCTGGGTGATACTGAAGTGAGATGTCAAAATCCTTCATCAACTCTAGTCATCTGCGCTGCCTCATATTGAGCTCTTTCTGTGTAAACACATACTTCAAGCTCTTATGATCTGTGAAAATCTCTACCCTCTCGCTATACAGATAGTGCTTCCACAACTTCAGAGCAAAAATTACCGCTGCCAGCACCAGGTCATGGGTAGGGTAGTTCTTCTCATGGGGACGTAATTGCCTGGAAGTATAGGCAATCACCTTCCTATGCTGCTGCAAGACACAACCCAGCCCCTTTCCTAAAGCATCACTGTAAATAGTAAATCCACCTGATCCTGAAGGCAATGTCAGAATCAGAGATGTCGTAAGCCGCTTCTTCAACTCATCAAAAGCTGCCTGACACTCCTCTGACCAAACAAACTCAGTATCCTTTCGGGTCAACCGAGTCAACGGCTCTACAACCCGGGAGAAATCCTGTACAAATCTCCTATAATATCCTGCCAGCCCCAGAAAACTCCTGATCTCTGCCACTGAAGTCGGCACTGCCCAAGCCTGAACTGCTGTGATCTTCTTCGGGTCCACTAAGATACCATCTCCAGTCACCACATGACCCAAGAAGTCAACTCTGTCTAGGTAGAACTCGTACTTCGAGAGCTTACCGTACAATCTCTCCCTCCTGAGTGTCTCCAGAACCACTCTCAAGTGCTCCTCGTGCTCTTCCTCTGTCTTCGAATACACCAGGATATCATCAATGAATACCACCACGAACTTGTCCAAGTACTGGTGGAACACCTTGTTCACTAGGTTCATAAACACTGCTGGTGCATTGGTCAGCCCAAACGACATAACCAAAAACTCAAACTGCCCGTACCGCGTCCTGAAAACGGTCTTGGGAATATCCTCCCTTTTCACCTTCACCTGGTGATAACCTGACCTCAAATCAATCTTGGAGAACACCCGAGCTCCGCTCAACTGATCAAAGAGATCATCGATCCGCGGTAGTGGGTATCTGTTCTTGATTGTCAGGTTGTTAAGTGCCCTGTAGTCGATACACATCCGTACCGACCCATCCTTCTTGGATACGAAGAGTACCGGTGCACCCCAAGGTGAAGAACTCGATCGGATGAAGCCCTTGTCCTGTAGCTCATCCACCTGCTTCTTCTGCTCCACCAATTCACTGTTGTTCACTCGATAAAAATGCTGAGATATCGGTTCCGCGCCAGGAACCAAGTCTATCGAGAACTCTACATCTCTATCCGGTGGAAGCCCTGGCAACTCCTCTGGAAATACGTCTATAAACTCTGCGATCAAGGGATGCGGAGCCACCTGCTCCTCAACTGATGCTCCACAGAAGACTCCGCTGTCCTGCTCTGCCTGCCGCCGGGTGTACTCAAACTCTAGCTCTCCTGGCACCCCAAACAAAACTCTACCCCCCCGACAATCAATACGGGCGTGGTGTCTACTCAGCCATTCCATACCTAATACAATGTCGTAGTTTGGTAGTGGCATGACGAGTAGACTCACTCCCAACTCCCGGCCTCCCAATATGACGCTCCGCCCTCTGCATACATCACTCACGAGGATGGCCCCACCCCTGGTCGTGATCTTGTAGGTCCTAGGCAATAGTTCATAAACCAGACTGTGTCTAATAGCATACGATACTGACACAAAGCTGTGGGAAGCCCCGGAAACAAAGAGTGCAAATGCTGGAAGTGAGTCAAGAAGAACCGAACCTGCTCTCAGCTCCCCTACGGCCTCTGCATCCTCAGCCACTATAGCGAAAGCTCACCCCTGCTGTCCACCTCGTTCCTGCTGCTGTGCTGATAGAACCTCTACTGCTGAGAGAATTTGGGAATAACGGGAGAGAAGGTCTCTGTACAGACGAAGGTGCACCTCCAATGTAGCAGAAATGCCAACCTGAGTCGGCACAACAAGAGCTGCGATCTCGAGGCCCTGATGAACAGGACGAGAGATGGCCAACCTCTCGATAGTATCCTCCAAACTGGAGCGATGAGATCGTGTCTTCATAACCATCATGAAGACAGATCAAAACAAGAAACAATTTCTGAGAATGAAGCAAAAATTTCAAGGGAGGACAGTTTATACTCAAGGGAAGACAATAAGCAGCAAATTGTAGATATACGGAATCTGATAGGGTTTTTCCTAGTGTGATTGAGTACCTTCAAAAATATATCATAATCCTACTGCAGGCTGTAGTGGTACTCTAGTTCGAATACCACTACACAAACTCGACCTGCATGGGCCACCACTAAAAACGTGTCACGATCCACACCCTAGAGTAAGGGCACGAGACGTGGGTACGTCCAGCCTACGCCGCAGTGTCGGCGGTAGAACGCTGTCCTGGGTCACAATATCTAACAGTTTAAGGTAATAACAGTTATACTCCCCGAATGGGAGTGGCATAACAGAATATATCTCAATCACATCTAAGGTAGAATACGATAAGATAGAATGATATAAAAGATGCAAGATCCAAATCCACATGAAATACAATAGAGAGAAAGCTAAGTGTCTAGATAAACTCCACTAACATCCAGTATAATACAGATCCAATATATACAACTCAATCTCCAATGCTATGAAATAAGATAAAGACATCTATGGAGCAACAGTCTCTATAGCTAAGGGATCCGACTGGAAGTCCGGATCGCAAGTGTCCTCTAAGGTTGTCCCATAGAAAGTATCTAAGCAGGCCTCCTCCTCGTCCTCTGTAAAATTTTCAACAGGTCCAGTCAGGACGGGAACGAGCACATATCTCGCAAAACAGTTCATAACAGGTTAGGAGTATAAATCATGCAATAGAGTAGAATACAGGAAATGCTGAAAAAGAAGTACAGAAAAAACATGATATATTTGTAACTGAAAGTAAATACATGATAAGTAAAGACTGTAAGTGACTAAGTGATTTAGAGTACAATATGGTTATGTAAACGGCTTAGGAGCACATGAATACAACTAAGAAGCACATGAATACCTACTGGGATAATAATCACATAACCAATTCTACTCACCCCGTCCCAATCAATACACAAGGATCCATTCAAGTTACGTTATAGGCACATGAATACAGCTAAGATACGTGAACTCATGTAATGAGTAGTACATGAGGCACATGATAGTACATGAAAGCACATGAGAACATGTAAATACATGAACTAGTACGAGAACAAGGAGTACCTGATGCACATGATAAAGTACATGAACATGAAATACCCGATGCACCCATAGAGGGATAACATCTCAGGAAGAGATCCATATAGTACTAATCTGTGAAGATACGTGTCAGCATCAAGTAGAGTAATCTAGAGCAAGAATATAGTCAAGACAGGTATGAAAAGATCAGAGAATGTACTCGCCTGCTATCTGAATGTCCAAGATGAAAGTACTATCCGAGGAGTGGTGTCTGGCTCCTATTTGGAACAGTACAAGTCACAACAAGTCCAGAATGGTAATAAGATGCACTACAATGCATTCTACATGAATCTTGGTCAATCTAGACCAAGGTCAACTCTTGGTCAATTCTGGTCAACCCTAGAAGTCAAACTAGGTCAACCAAGGTCAAACCTAAGTCAAACAAGTCTATACTAGTCTAACTAGTCTATTCTAGGTCTAACAAGGCTATACAAGTCCAATCTTGCTAGGCAAACAGACACACACATAGGCCATAGGCTATATCATGCCTATAAGCCAACCCATAACACATCTGCACATGACAATATATATATATATATAATACACACATAGATATAATTATATAATCTAATATATAAATACACATATTGATCTATTTATATAAGCTAATATAGAAATACATATAACATATGGGCTACTATATGCATATCACATATACATTATATATATCCATATTAATATAATATGGTAACACACATTAGCATATAGGTATACCTACAATATACATATATTATCTATATATATATACATTACACAAATATATATACATGGAGAAATAGGAAAGGGATGTGGTGGTGGCATGTGTGAATGAAGACATGTGTATGAGATACATGATAGGGTGTGTGATATGGCATGTGTGTGTGTGTGTTAGGCTTGAGAGTGTGAGGGTGTACATTAGAGTGTGTGTTAGTGATACAGAAATCAGTGGCATGGCAATGTGAAGACTGGAAAATAACAGTGTATATATATGTGTGAAACAAATCCTGAAATCAGTGCGTACCAAACTAGAAATCAGTGGCAATAAAACTGTGAAGTAATACAAGGAAATCAGTGGCTAAATGAAATCAGTTCATGTATTCGGAGATCACAATCTCAGTTTAATAGGAAAATATATAACAGGTTTTGGAATGAACCCAGTTCCCAGTTGACAGTGTACAATGCCAATAGGAAACAGGGAAAGAATTATCTCAGTTTCGAAATGAATCAATGCATATTCATTCAATTTCAGTACAGTTTTCGAAAAGGAAAGAAAATTAATAATTTAAGGAATGAATGAACATTCAATTTAACTTACAAGAAAGAAGGAAACTAATCTCAGGTTATAGAAAAAAATCTGGAAACATAAAACATAATCTCTAACTCAAATACCATTCAACCCAATCTCAAATCATTCAACAGTGTGCTAATTAACAATATAAAATCTGGAAATAATCTCAGTTATAAAGAATGGAAGGGAAACCAATTCGATATCAGTTAAAATAGGAAAGAACTAATTCTCAGTTACCCATATTTGAACCCCATGTATCAGCTATTATATTGAAACCAACCACAAGGCCCAAATCCCATTCTCAACTCAAAAGTCTAATTCAAAATGCAATATTAAGCTAACATGAACAACCAATCATGTGGGAGACATTTAATCAATGAAGAACATTCTTAAAACTGGAATTTAAAGTTTAGGAAATTGAAATAAACAGTATCAGAACAGGTATCAGCAAAAAGCCATTTACCCAATGTTCGAATCCAAATATTCCATTCAACCCTTAACTAACAAGTAAACTTAATCTAATATAGATTATACATCATATTTAGGACCTAATTAACAATTAAAAACATAATTAAAATCATTTAAAACTGAATTGAAAATAGTGAACCAAAACACACTGATACACGCACAGTGCACTTCCTATGAACGCGCAATATTGTGTCTGACACGACACGAGAGGTTGTGTAACTTGACACACGTGGTGTCAGTGGTCGCCCCTTCGTGTGTGTCAAGTATTTTGTGTTGACGTGTCGTGTCCTGCTCGCAATCAGCCCCGAGCAGCAGGGCAGCTACAGTGCCCGTACGTGCACGTGTGCACCCGCGTGTTCGTGTGTCCGTGGTGACTCGACACAACACCAAAACGTGCTCAGAGAAAAGGAATCTCATAAGCGAGGTTAAAACCTAAATTCCTATTCAAAAATATTCCTAAAAACAAATCGAAATGCCCTTTGGGGCATTTCATCAAACACCTAATTATATGGACTGATACGTATCCGATACGGACACGTATAAGACTCAAAACCTAGGGTTAGCTAGTCCTACAGTTAGGTTAGGCCTAGGGCTTACTAGATATGCAATAAAATCAACATTTCATGGTGTAGAATCGAATTTACCTATGGGTGTGCAAAGCTCAAAAAGCTCCAAATGAGAATGGTTCCTCAAGCTTCCAAAACTCTCCCAAATTATTTCTCCCCTGAAATTTCTCAATACCAACAACAAGTAAACTAAATTTAGAGCCTAATGCAATTGGTTTGGATGGAAAAAGAATTGAAATGAAATTTCTAGGAATTAATGAAGATGGAGACTCACCTCTTTCTAAAACTTGCAAATAATTCTAAGGAGGCTAGCCCTAATTTCTAGGAGCATTAAATAGGGGAGGGAATGACCTAAGTAGCCGGCCAAGACTGTTGGGCTTGGGTTAGGGCTCCACTAGTATTGGGTTGGGCCTCTAAGGCTAAAGTCACAAGTCATGACTTGTGAAACCACAAGCCATTTCTATTCAAATCAAATCCTAATCTCTCCAAATAAGTTCTAATGAGTTAATTGTCACTAACTTAGGTCAAGCTAGGGTTCCATAACCTAACCAAATAGTCATGACCTAGGTTAGCCTCTAGGACAGTCTCCTAAGTCAACATTAGTCAAAGTCAGATATAGCACCAAATCAAATATACTAAAAATCACTTAAAAAAAATTCTAATAAATATAATTAATACTAAATAATTCTAAATAATTCCAAAATTTTAAAAATGACCAAAATACCCTCAAGCTAGAAAAGTGGTAGTGACAACTCTGGACACTTGTTTGGACATTGACACGACCCCTAGACTCATATATACACACACACAGCCACATACTTGTTGTTCACATCTTTGACACTTTGCACTTCACATTCTCTATTTGACACTTTATAGGACACTTGTGTACACTTGGACACTTGCCATGATAGATACCTCATTTAGACACTAGGCTTGACACAGGTAGACACTCGACACCTCTGTTATGATCTGATACCATGTTTGTCACTGCACATTGCCATCTGACAATACACTCTTCATATATCTGCACATTTCTGTGAACACTCACCCCTTCTTTGATTATGCAGTGGGTTAACATGAATTGGGTTATGGTGTTTGTTGGTAGTGATAGTTAGGTATATATTTTTGAGATGAGGGTGTATGCATATATATATATCTGGGTTTGTGTATGAGATAGGATATGCGGGTGTGTGTGTCTCCTTAGATGTCCAAATGAGGGATCTTGAATTGAATTGGTATTATGTGTGTGAGGATTAGATAGTGAGTGAGTGTGGCTTGGCTTGATCCTGCCTTGGCATTGCCATTAGCAGTTGGTAGCAAGCAAAGGCAGCAGTTGGAGGTTGCAGTGATGGTAGCAACTTGCCATTAGTTTGGCTTGGTATTGTGTGGTTGTATAGGCAGAGTAGAGGAAGGGGATGTGTGTGAGAGTTATATATGTATGTGTGAGTCCCTCTCTCTACACATACACACACACACACACACACACACACACACACACACACACACACACACACACACACACACACATATATATATGTATGTATGTATGTTTGTATGTATATACATATATATATATATTTTTTTTCACACACACACACTATATATATATATATATATATATATATATATATATATATATATATATATATATATATATATATATATATATATATATATATATATAAATAAATAAATAAATAAATAAATAAATAAATAAATAAATAAATATATATATATATATATATATATATATATATATATATATATATATATATATATATATATATATATATATAAAATATATATATATATATATATATCTTAACATATAGAGTGGTATCCTATAATGATACCAATGTTGTGATAGGGTTCTAGTTATAATATATGATAAGAGTGAGATATTAGACTCACATGGAGATGAAAGAATTTGGGGGCCTAATGTATAGAATTGGTTTTGTTGGGGTTTTTGTTATGTCCCTACATAATGGGAACCTAGACAAGTTTATATAGGTAATAGCTTAGTTATACATGTACTAGCCTATATGGTATAGCCTAAGGTGTCCTAGATTATAAATTATGAGATTTTGGATATACCTTGATATAAGATATTAGATGATTACCTACTAGCCTAGCATGAGGATTTGCCTATAGCCTAGAATAGATTGATATATAAGTATTGTATGTATAAGAATAATTAGGGTTGTGGATACCTAGATTTGACTTGGTTGACTAGAGTTGATTAAAGTCAACATTGGGTCTATATTTGACCTAGTTTGACTAGAATGTTGACCAAGAGTTGACTTTAACCTAGATTGACTTAGAATCATATAGAATGCATTATAAACTTCAAATATTACCTTTTTGTATACATCATAACATGTGTGCTCTACTTAGGACTCAAACATCTCAGTTCATACATCTATTTTCAGGCGAGTACATGCTCTGATCATTTTCATACTTGCTAGAACTTATATTCATGCTTTAGATAAATTACTTGATGATGTCACGATTGTTATCATGGACCAGTACCCTATTGATCTTGTCATGCGATGTTATCCTCCTCGGGTTCATCAAATACATCTTGTCATGTGCTTTTCATGTACGTCTTATATTTCTTGTACACCCCTATTCATGTATACTCTTGTGCAATCTTGTACTCTCATGATCACATGAGCTTCATGCACTACAAGAAAATATGGTTTATGTGACATGTACAGTTGTCACAGAAGTTATGAAACTCATCACAATACATCTTCTGTGACGAGTCTAGTGACGACTTATTTTTGTAGCATATACCTCCGTAGCTAAATGTATAAGTGACGACCAAACGTCGTTGTCACAAAAAGTTCTCTACTGTGACAAGAATACGTTGTCAGTGATAGTATACTTTCTGTGACAACAAATGCGTCACTAAAAATATTATAAGTGACGCACGGTATTGTCACAATAGCATTTTATTGTAATTAAAAATAAATATATTATTTTTTGACAAGAAAATAAAAATGATTTTCGTGACGACATTTGATGTCACAAAACAATTTTAGTAACACTTTTATTGTTGTCACAATAAACGAATATGTTTAGTGACAAGTACATGTCATCATTGTAACACTTGCAGTAACACGTTTATTGTTGTCATTGTATACGTATATGTTTAGTGAAGGTAATGTTGTCACCGTAGTGTACACTTTATATGTTTGGTGACAAATCAATATTGTCATGAGTATTTTTTTTGTCATTGTCATTATACATTGAAACACAAGAACACACAATACAATATCACATAATTTTTGTAGAAGAGGGTATGCATGTTTGTGCTCATTTTCCAAGAAATCCCCATCGACTTTCCAATGTAAACCAGAACTAACATTCATAAATTCTAAAAGGCATTTATATAGGCGACTAACTCAAAGTAATTATAGACAACAACAACATAAAAAGTAATTATATCAATCCTCAAAAGTAATTATATTGCTCGTCAAAATTCAGTATATATAACATGAAGAGAAGTAATATTTAGTACTTATAAAATAAAGAGTATTCAAACTAGCTGGTATATAAAATCTAGAGTAATCTGTAAATATAAACTGATGATCAATTGCATATGCAGCTCCTGTATTGGTGATAATCAATCTTTAATGACCTGCATAAATTAATAAAGGTAATGTTTAGAATGTTACGTAAGTATATATATACAAGAAAAAAATTGTCAATAAAACTTGATCATTCATATCATACAACCTTGAGGCACTACAAAAAAAAACCCTTTTGTAACGCTTATAAAAAATGGGTTGCCTATTCCTAAGTTGGCTTGGTTAGCAATTACCTGGGCTTCTCTATGTATCCATTTTCAGATGATGATGGGGACTTGTTTAGCTCCTAATATCAGAAGTCCAGGCAGTTGCAGAGAGAAGCCACTAGTTGTACATGAAACTAGCACCACTATCAAGGAAGGTGTTGTAAACAATGTCAAGGTCCACAGTGGCAAAGAAACACAAAGTTTGCACCTTAAAGAAAGTGTTCATAAGAATATAGGAAATAATGAATCAACTAAAGGAACTAAGCTAGTCATACTTTTAGGTGCAAAGAATAGAACCACAACATCATCCCCAAGGTTTGAAGCTTCAAGTTGTCAAAGAGAACATGATTTTTATGTCGGCTTGGTTGTTTCCTATTTCTATGTCGGCAGGGCTTGGTTGTTTCTTATTCCTATTTTTATGTCGGCTTGGTTGTTTCCTATTTCCTATTTCTATGTCGGCAGGGCCGGCTTGGTTTAAACCTTCATGACTTCCTCTCAGCCTTAAAGTACACCTCAACATATGTGCCCTTGTGACTTGGTCAAGAGATGTGAGACTAAAGCATTTAAAATTTTGGGATGCTAGGTTAATACCTGAAACCTCTTCTTTACGACATCAAGAGGGTGACAAACGGCTTTAGCACACGTTCCTGCTGCAAACCCGCAGATGAATAGCTGGAAGCTAGAGAGACTACCATCTTGTCTGATTGTATTAAGATTGGCAAATCTGTATCTATCCTACAACTGTGGATTAGAAAAACATAGATCAGTTTTGCAATCATATTTAGACTACAAAGCTGAATAAAAACTTCTTCATGCAGAAACATGAATTAGGAAAGCAGAAAAAGATTTCATAAATATTATCTAGTATCATACACAATGCAACAGTGATGAAACACCTATATTGCATCTCTAACAGTACAAGGTCCATCATGGAGGTACGACTTCCAAATACCACATGATTATGAGCAAGCAAGTATGTCTAGTTTTCACAAAACAAGGAAAACGAAAAACATAGCAAACTTGAATACTTATCTCTGTTTTCCCACATCTGACAACTCATCAAGTACATAGATGTAAGAAAGTGACTGCATAAATAGATACTCATTAATTGTATTTAATCTTAATAAGCAGGAGCCTGTACACTAAGACAGAAAGTGGTTAATAATTTTGTTGATCAGGAGGAGAAGAAATGAGTAAAGCCGCTCACTTTTCCAAGTCAAATATTGCAATTGATGGTTTCACATGATATATAAAAAGCTACTAATGAAGGCACTGAGGGATAAGTAGATAAAGAAATTTGCATTGTGTGCAATATATTCCCACTCAACGGAGGCACCATGCAATAAGAGAGAGAGAGAGAGAGAGAGAGAGAGAGAGAGAGAGAGTTTTCCAAGTTTGTAAATGTTCCCTTAAGGAGTAATAAATTTTAGTTTGCTTTGAGTTCTTGTTTTTCCTACTTTAAAACTCGTACGAGGATACAAGAGAGTTTTTACCTCTCTCTCTCTCTCTCTCTCTCCCTCTCTTTACTTGTTTGAGCAATAAAATTTAGTTTGCTTTCAGTTGTCGTTCGCAACTCAATCTAAGGTGGGATGGGCGACCACATACGTATGACTTCTTTGTGCTTTTTTCTTTGCTTTGCCTAATGAGATGTCTGGCTTCTTAGATAACTCTCTTAATCACCCAATCATAATAAGTTCACCTACCCCTTGCACCAGTCAAATATCCAAAAGAACTTTTATTAGGAGTGGGCATGATTTAAACCAAGTTTATTCTCGTAATTGATGAAGGAAAGCCTTAATATGTTGGAAACATAGGGCTCCAGAATACAAGCAACAGATCATTAACCCACTTGTTTTACCTGCAGCAACTCAACTTCCTTTCCAACATGGTATTCCTTTTGCAGCAACTCAACTTCCTTTCCAACATGGTATTCCTTTTGTATCAAAGCCTTAATTTGATCTGAATCTGAACCCGAAAAGCTTACATGGTTCAGGTTCGGATTTTACATAAACCCAAACCGTACTGGTTGGCAGCCCTATTACAATGTAGTTCCTTTTGCTGCTACAGAAAAATATATATTAACATAATGATTTGCAACCCTCAAACGTTTAAGAAATGGAAAATAGAGGCAACATCGTCATTACAAAAACAAGTAGCGAGGAAATACAGAGGAGCTGAAGTATTACCATCATCCATCGCTTGAATGTGTCATATGTGCCAAACTGCAGGCCAGCATAGGGAATGATCTCAACAAGTGTTAGCGTTAGACCAGCATATAATCCTCGAATACCACGGGTTCTGATGATATCAACAAAGGCAGATCTCATGGTGGTATATACCTGAAAGAAATCAAGCAATTTAAGTGCAAATTATGAATTGCAAGTAACTTGTTAAGCGTTTAGTGGTTACATTTGATTGGTATTCAATTATATTTTTGTAAGATTGCAATACCATGGAGCAAGCTGAAAGACCAATTTCATAATGACAGCAAGTATAAGGTCAGCCCATTTGATAAGAAATATGGGAAGAATCTATATTATGAATATCCTCATCATAATCAACCTTGCCATCAATCCAAGATTCCGAGTCCATTGGTAGGATGAGATGAAATCAATCATGTAAGAGTAAATGACAATTTTTTGAAGGCCAGAAATAGGCCAGAGAGGAGCTTCTGACCAAGATCTATACTAATGGGCATGTTTAGTAGGAGAATAAAATCTTCCAGCGTCAAACAATGTTCATCTCTGTGATACAACATAAGCCGAAGATCTAATCTTAAACATATTTTTTAGGCAGGAATAATTCAACAAACTTAGGATGTCTCTACAGAACAAAATTGTTGAAGTCCCTGCAAGTGCACCAAAACTCTTGTGTTGGTGATGGATGAGAGTCAGATAATATTTATATTCAACCTGCCCCTATAGGTCAGAGCCATTCTTTGGGTTGAAAGCTGGCACGTAGCAGTATCTTTTCCTTTTGTATAATCTGCTTTAAAATGCACATGGAAGAGATTGAACCTGGGTTGATTTCATACCATGTTAAATCTTGCCTAGTGCACCAAAACTCGATAGTGTTCAAGGATGAAGGTTATATATTTTTGTATCCAACAAATAATAACTTAAGACTTTTGAATAATGTAACAGTTTTTTGGTAAACCATAACTGAGCTCTCTTCATTAGGTACTCCGCACAAATTTTTGGGGGGATGAGTAAACAAGAAAAGAAGCTGATCAAAAACTAACTGACCAAGATTAAATTAAAAGAAGGAAAATTATACGTTCCAAATTCAAGCAAGTTCCTGAAATAAACAGATAAGCATACTATACTATAGTATCCAATTGGTATTGAAATTTCAGGAGAACTCCTGGTATTGAAACTTCTGGAATTGGAATTCCAAGTTGTCTAGTGGACATGCTTTCTTGCATTGAATTTTAATTCTTCCATTTAGTTGGAGAGAATCAGAATTCCACGAATAACAATTTATGTGTTTGATTAGATGCAATTGTCAGTTGAACATAAACACCCTATCCTAGTAGGTGAAAAAGATCTCTAGATGACGACAAAAGATACAATAACTGCTATATATAGTTTTTGAGAGAATTCGGACTTCCTGCTTCTGGTGAATTGGAAAACTTGAGTCCTCAAAGGAGTTACAATTCTCTAATCTCATTCAACCAAATGACAGAATATATGTCAATTCCTTGAATTGAGATTTCACAACCATCTTTTCACCTCTTATCTCTTCTCCCTCTCCCTTTCTTGAAACCTTAAACTTTCAACAAGATATTACAGACAATAACTAGAGACTTATCTTTTGGGGTTGGAGAGAGATTTCTTCTAAACTAGTTGACATTATAACATTCCAATTTCTTCCTGATTCCTTTTGAGAAATATCAAGAAAGCAGATAAAAGAGGTTTTGAACATTTTTATGTAGTTATGCACTCTTCAAAGAAGAAATTGGCTTTAGTGAGATGAGGTTCAGAAGTAATTATTGTTGCGGGTACTACTGCATGTAGACTAATTCCACAAAGATAAACCTATCATGCTTGATTATACTAATCCTTGACTTCCAGTTATTAATTTTCTTCTGATTAGAATACTGGGTGAGTTGTTTCCTGTGTGCCACATACAGATATATAAGTTGATTTCTTGTTTCTTCTCCTCAGTAGCACATTTCGTTTGCTACTAAGGTAAGAGAGATGCAAAAAATATCATCCAAGACATCTTGAGGGTTATGCTCAATATGTAGTTAAATAAACAGGTTACTACATGAAAATTTAATCATCAAATACATTTGTCCTCTCATTTGGGCTTTCATGTGTTGAAAGATCAGGGTGAATGCTTGTACCTAGGGTCCCACATTGAGGAGTGTGTGTGCTTGTGTGTTGGGTGGGGGTGGAGGGGTGTGATAGCACAACTCTATGATATCTGGCAAGGTAATTTCATGCTACACATGATGTGGGCTTGAAGCAACGAAGGATCATCAATAAACTTGCACAAATTTGAAAACTGACCTTGACACGCTGATGTATGCGAAAGCAGTTCTTTCCAACATTGTTAGATGGGAATAAAGGGTCATCAATATGCAATGGATCGATGCTGCAATATTCACATAAAGCAATGCAGTAAATATAAGAATAAACACAGCTCGACGATGCACGAAATCACAGTAATTTATCTAACCTTAGACCTCTTTTTCGTTTCATATAAACTCCTCTTCCATGAATTGAAATTCTCATTTGGCAAAAAAATCTTTGTGAACCTAGATGTTTAGTACATTGGCTTTCAGTAGTTCCAATTTGTTTCGGAAACATAATTTTTTATTACCAAATGTTTTTTCTCACACTTAGGAGTTTTGACAGGTTCATGAACCTGAACTGGATTGAAGCAATGAAGCATCAGAACACAGTCACATACACTTTTTATCTACATGTGACAGATATAATATCCTAATAATCGCAGATCCTTAGAATACAGGCAGTAATTAAGAATATCTTGGCTCTTTATGGTGATAAATTCCCATAGTGAGAATATCTTACTTTTCTGTTATGCAAAGTTCATGAATCAAAGTGCCCGTCTTAAACTTTAGATCAGCCTTGTGGACCATCTTCTTCCCATCAGCTTCCAGAGATACAATGGTGTGAGTAAGTAATAATTTGACCCTACCTCACTGGAAAGACAGTTACCTGTACCTAAATCAATAATAACATATTTACCTGAGATTACTCCAAGAACATAGTATGGCTTGTTGACATCGACACCCATAACAACTAGCTCTCCTGAACCAGGTGCTTTCTGTCAAGAGACATGATACATGCATTCACATAAGAAATAGTGATGGCGCATATATATGTCATATATTGAAATATGTGGCACTAGTAATAAGTAAAACCTTTGGATGGCTAGTAAAAAGGCGACACCAAGCACCATCGACATCCCAAGCACCTTTCGTCTCCAAATACAATATGTCAATCTCATATGGTAGATGATTCTCGGTAACTGTAAATACTCTTCCTGCATGCTCAAACACGCTCGTGTTGTTGGAGTCTTTGCTTGATTTTCCCAGCCTCCACTGTCATTAACATAAAAATCATCAGAGCAGTCAGTCAGCAGTAATCACTATGGATACATATATATAGGTGCAATGTTATGTAATATATATATCCTTGCCATTTCAGAATGATAGCAGCCATGACTGCTGGTGGTTTGCAAAGCAAAAGCAAGAAAGGAATGCCTATGCAGAAATCAGGTCATGAGATCTTCAAATTTTAGAAAGGGAAACCAAGTGTCGATGCCGCTTAATGTCCACCACCAGCTCTCTCAGAAGAATACTTATGCTGGCCAGTTGAATAATAATACGATGCTTTTGAGATCCAAAACCCAGGGAAAAATCAACCAAATTGCATTTTAAAGAATAAAAGGGAACTGCTAACAGCAATACATAAGGAAAAATCAGGTTCACTTCATATTTAAAGAATAAAATACTCGGTGGAGACCATCTAATTATCGTAATAACATATCCTAAAGTCATCCAGGAAGGAATTCTACCTACTAAAAGGTATAGCAATACACAAGGGAAAAAACAGCTTTACTTTGTATTTAAAAATAGACTTAAATGTATGATGGTCCAGATAGTGAAAAACATGATACAGTTATCTGGTGTCCACAAATTGATTGTATGGCAATTTTGACCAATTTCATCAGCCACTATTCATTATCAACCAAATTGCATTTTACATAATACGCTTAATTGAAAACCTTTATGTTTGGAATTACTAAATTAGCACTAAAACTTACCTTCATCTCTGCTGAAAGTATCACCCATGTAAATGATAAAACATCGATAACGTTGAAAGTAATCTGCTTAGAATATCCATACACAACAATGGCAATGGGGCATATGGAGATTGGCGACACCCATGAAATATGATGTAGTCAAACAGTACTAGAAACTCGTCACATTTTTATTGGTTGTTTGTTCACTAGAAATTTATATCCCTCATATAACTTCTAAACAATCTCAATTAGCTACCAGGATATGCACGTCTTCTTTACGGTGCACCTACCCTTCTGCATCCGTTAAAAATACTCCTTCACGTAATCATATGGAAAAAGATTCTCATTTTCTTTGTTACTCTCTTACGCCCAAACGACTGCCAAGGTGGTCCACTAATCGCAACAAGAACATTGGTGTGATCATTTAGTCCCAAATCGGTTATATGGGAACTCAAAGTGTGTTGATATAATCTTGGGCTCTCTCCATAACGGCTAGCTTTTAGTATGAGTTTTTTTAAGGTTTGTATCAAATAATATCAGAGCCTATATCATGTCTCCCAGTTGCAATCATGTGGCACGAGTGGTGACGTCAACATAGGAGTGTTTGTATAGGATTAGAAGACTAGTGCAAAGTCAGACCATGTAGGCACCATGAATGTGGAACATGGTAGAATGTTATGATTATTTAGTTTTACATCGGTTATACGGGGAACTCAATGTGAGTTGATATAATCTTGGGCTCTCTCATCTTAATGACTAGCTTTTAGGATGAGCTCTCCGAAGGCTCATATCAAACACATACCATGAGAATTACACTTTTGGGACCAAATTTAAATATGAAACCCTCCTATCAGATATTTGAGTCTCTATTTTTTTCTTTTCTTTTTTTCTTTTGGGAGAAAAGTAGGATTCAAGAAGAACCAACTAATAAAACTAAGTTGAGTACATAATAAAGTACACCATTACATATATTTGAGCTCTTTACTTCTGACTTCTGAGAATGTAGCACTTTGAACAAATAGTCATGATAATGAAGATAACTAGAATTTAAATTGGTATGAATGTCTCACCACCAAGATTACAGTCAGTCAACGATCAATTTCTTGACACACAGCTTGCCAAATGAAACTCGATCAACAATCAAGAACAGAAAATATGAAGTGTTCTGGGATCTTACCTATTTACAACCGCAAAAACAATGATCCTCGAATCCTCAGCCCGAAGTTTGACAAATTTGAACTCAGGAACCTCCTCTGAGACATATCAACAAACACATGGTAAGTGGATTAAACAAGAATAGTTCAGAGTTCAATTGATTTTAATAGATTGATTAGAAAAAAACAAGTTCGAATTAAAAGAACAACAAAAAGCAAAATCTAGTCAAAATTAGCAAAGAAAAAGATGTGAAATTACTGGGATCCAGAAAACCTCGGTCTGATCCCGTCAAATTGACAGAGCACAGGAACGATCACCATCGGCCACGAATCGAAGATGAACTTACTGAGTTTTGGTGAAGATCCGTGCGATACCTCTCGCACGACGACGAACATACAAAAGTCCCAACCTCCGAGGACTTGTCGCGGTGCAAATCGCCCTCGTACATGACCCATCACTAAGGAGGAGGTCGAAGAGAATAGAGGGTTCCACCATAGGAGAGGGGTTCGTGGGACAGAGGGGATCCGCCATGGGAGAGGAGGTGCAGATAGAGAAGAAATTGAGATTTTGGAGAAGAGAAGATTTGGGAGGGGATAACGGACTGATAAGGTTTTTAATTTTGGGAAAATCCGGTTATGACTTAAGTTACAATTGAAATATGTTACAGCCGGATGATATTTTAAATTGTATATGATAGTATAATATGGGAGTAGATTATATTTTAAATTTTTGTAGGCAAAACATGTTATAGCCAGATTAGAATTATGATATTTCATATGAATATTTTTGGTATGGTCAAATTTGGTTACAATTTAAATATTAATGTCAAAATAGTATCAAAATCTGAATATTTTGTTTATTTAACTTTTTTTAAATTACTTTTAAGTTTTTGTTACAAGAAATAAATTTCTTTTTTGTGACTAATACTTTTGTGTGACATACAATTATTTGGTAACTAAAAGAAACTTTAGAGTGACAAAAATAAAATTTTAATCTTGTGGCTAATACTTTTATGTGACAATAATATTTTCTTGTAACTATAAAAAAATCCTTAAGTGACAAGTATTTTCACTTATCACACATAACTTGTCTTTAACATAAGTCTAAAATTTAAATTTTATTTCAGTGACAACATTAAGTGACGACCAATAAACACATGGTCACAAATGGTTTAACTATGTGACGTAAAAAACTGTTGTCACATAATCAAATTATGAGTGACAACAAAAATTATTTCTCATAAAAGTATCAATTTCAGTGACAAGTTTGGCCCTTGTCACAAATTACTTGTCACGAAAACCTGCATTTCTTGTAGTGATGATAAAAACTTTTTGTATAGGTAACGTAACTTGACTGTATCCTTGTGTATTGATTGGAGAGGGTGAGTAGGAAATGGTTATGTGATCAAACACCATCTTGTATAAATATTGTATATGTCCATTGTGCCCTCACGTATAATGGAGTCCCATTTTATTGTCCCAACCTGTTTATATAACCATCTTGTGCTCTAAACACTTATATTACTTACAGTTCTTATTTCATATATAAACTGTCTCTTGTACTCAGATTTGTCTATTTATACTGTTCTTGTACATGTCTTATAGTTTTTATTATAGTTTACTCTTCTGCCTGTTTTATATATTCCGTCATGATATGATCATGTTTCAGTGTTATGTATTCGCTCATGTTCTGACTGGACCTGTTGAAAATATTACATAGGACTTCTGCACTACCTATTATGGAGCCCACCTAGATGACACATGTGAGTTAGACTCTCAGGAGGATCCAGCTCTAGCTGAGGACGTCACCCCTACTGCTTATACTAGATTAGTTAGGCTTTATCTTATTTTTATTATGTTACTTGTGTTGACTTTAGAGTTGTATTATTTCTGAATGTTTGTGATGTTGTGTCGTTTAGACACTTAGACTTTCCTTCTGTTTGTATGTTCTCTTTTGAGATTTTATATCTATCATATCGTGCTATTTCTATCTTTAGATTGTGATTGAGTTGTACCTTCTGTAATTTGGCCTCCGTTTGGAGACTATATCATATTATGGCTAGTTGTGATTATGACCTAGAACAACGTTCTATCGCCGACACTGCGACGTAGGCTGGACGTACCCACTTCTCGTGCCCCTACACTGGGTGCGGGTCGTGACAGAACTGAAGCATCAATTAAAAACTCTGAATGTATCTCGAGAAGCTGAAGTGAATCGCTATGCCCCTATTCTGAGACTCATATCGGAGCAGGAGAGAAGGACTGTGGCTACGGGAAACATCCTCGCCGGTCAGGATGACCAAGAAAGACGTATTGCAGAACTAAAGACACACATCATGGCCCTTAGCACCCCACCATAACACTTTGTATCTTTTTTTTTTTGCTTTTCCATCTTCTTTTGTTTATTATATTTTGATGAATGTAGTGAACTTTATGAATTTCTTGTATTTTGAATGAACATTGAATTTTTTTTGGTTTTGAGAATGTATTCAGTAGTAATGTATACATAATACATTCTGTCGAAGAACAACATCAACTATCATAGCTGTTCAGAGGTAACAGGAACATAATAGAAAATGATGATTTTATTTTTGTTGTATTCATTTTGTCAGAGGTATATGTATACGTGACAGACGGGTATGAACGAATGATAGAATTCAGAGGTAATGAGGACATGATTCTTCATTCGTAGATTATTCTTGGTCTGTTGGAGTCCAAGAAGGAGATATAAGAATATGTTCATAGGTAAGTATACATAACATACTTCAGGAAATCGAATCTGTTCAGAGGTGATGAGGACATGATAGACTATGATTTTGAGAAATTATTATCTATAATTCTATTTACAGAAGAGTAAATGAAAGATAATAACTCAAAGATTTGAATCATGAACAATATTGATATCTCATACATTTTTTCAAACATAATATTTCTTCAGAAATTTGCCATTGATAGGCGTCATAGCCACTCGACCGTCCATCCCGGTCAATTGGTAAGCTCCGTTTGAGAAAACCTTGCTTACAACATAGGGATCTTTCCACTTTGCTTCGAATTTTCCCTTGCTTATATGTGTCATAGTCATAGGATGTCTGACAGTAAGAACTAATTTGCCCTTTTGGAATGCTCGTACTTTGACCTTACGGTTGAAAGCTTTTAAGATACGGGCCTGATATAGCTCAATATGCTATTGTGCTAGTAACCGTTTCTCGTCCAGCGCTTCAAGCTCCTGAAGTCGAAGACGATCATTGTTCTCCGTCGTGAATTCATTGGCAATTGCAATTCTCAGGGCTGGAATTTGAATTTCAATGGCAGAACAGCTTCACATCCATGCACCAAGGAAAAAGGTGTACAACTGGTAGGATTGCGTACAGTAGTGCGATAAGCCCACAGATATTCTCCAAGCTTTTCACACCAGTTACGTTTGTTGGTAGAAATGAACTTCTTCAGAAGTTTGATGATAGTCTTATTGAATGCCTCATCCAAACAATTAACTGCAGGATTATAGGCCGTGGAAGCAATATTGTCGATTCTGTTGTCATTGTAGAACTGAGTAAACTTCTGACTGATGAATTGTAGTCCATTATCATGAATGATTCGCCGAGGAATACCGAATCTGTATATCACATGATGTTTGATGAAATTGATGATGCTACTAGTCTTAACTTTGGACAAAGGTATAGCCTCCGCCCATTTAGAAAAGTAATCGGTTATAGCTAATATGAACCGATGGCCTCTAGAGGACGGTGGGTTGCTAGGACCAATGACATCCATTTCCCAAGCTTCAAAGGGCCATGATGCGGCAGTCAGATGAAGAAATTTTGATGGTTGGTGGATGAAGTCTGCATGGATTTGACAAGCTCGACACTTTCTTGCATATTCGATGGCATCTGATACCATAGTGGGCTAGTAGTAACCCATACGTCGGATACGATCCTGTAACTTAGGACCGGGTTGATGTGCACCACAGGCACTATCGTGAGCTTTACGTATTATTTGTTTTGCTTCATCTCCTGTAAGACATCGTAGGAGTAGACCGTCAAACGTTCGCCAATAAAGGGTCTTGGTGGTATGATTGTAATACAACCGTAGTGATCGCCGACGGATTATCGTAGCTTCTTTAGGATCTTCGGGTAAGATGTCATAGACCACGAATTCAATAAAAGGAGCTCTCCAGTCTTCACTAATGACATTGATTTTAGTTGAATTGCTAAACTCGATATTTGAGTTATTCTCGGTGCAAAACAATTCTCTGTTAGTAATAATAATCATTTTTTGTCTTCTGACTGGAATTGCCAGTACGGCTGTAAGATTGGCCAATGCATTAGCTTCCGCATTGCATGCACGATGTACATGTTTAATGAAGAATCCTTTGAACGATGTAGCCATTCTGACTGCTGCTTCATGGTATGTAACAAGATCTTGGTGTCAAACCTCATATGTTCCTCTGACCTGATTGACGATCAGTTTAGAGTCTCCGTATACTTCGAGATATTCAATATCCAATTGTTTAGCTAGTTGGAGACCGACGAGCAAAGAATTGTATTCAGCCACGTTGTTGGAGCATGACTCGTCTATAGTGTAAGCTCTTTGGATAGCCAATCCATCTGGTGCTACGAGGACAATTCCGACTCCAGCGACGATGGTGCCTTTGGGTCCGATTCTGGATGCTCCATCAAAGAATAGATGCCAGGCTAGAACTTCCTCTGAAACCATGTTAGATTCCAAAGTTTCATAAGGAATCTCATCATAAAGTTTAGATGTCTCTGGAATTGGATGAGGCGCTAAGAAGTCAATGAGAGCTTGACCCTTAACAGACAATTGGGAACATAAACCATATCATATTGTGCTATTAATATGGCCCATGTGGCAAGCCTGGAATTGAGTGTACTTGGCTTCCTCATCAAGACACGGAGAGGGTTGACTTTGGAGACAACATGAATAGTTTGGCCGGTGATATAATATCGTGTCATTTGAACAACAAACATCAAAGCTAGACATTCTTTTTCCACCAGGCTATAACAATGTTCAGCCCCAATCATTGTGCAGCTGTAATGGCCACCTAATAAGATATTGCTTTTATTGTCTATTTCTCTATATTATATTTGTTAATAATTTTTTTAAAAGTGTTATGCTCTAATTAATTTCTTAATAACAATATAAAAAATAAATGATAATAATAATAATAATAATAATAATAATAATAATAATAATAATAATAATAATAATAATAATAATGAAATTTTCTTAATTAAACAAATTTATATAACATAAATAATTTTTTTTTTGCAATGAAATCTCTAAACAAATTGAAAATTTCATAGATAAGAGAATGCCAACTCATAAGCCATGTGGCAACAAGAAGAACTAGGTGTCCTTCTCCTAGGACATGTGGCATTGGTCATGCCACGTCTACTAGCATGAAGGAAAACTCTTTCCATGTGACACATCACCCTTTCCTTCTTCTTCATTTATTCATCTTCTTCCTCTATTTCTCAATTCTTCTTCATTTCCCTTCTCCACTCTATCTCCCCCTCCTTTATTTTGCTACTGCTACTGCTGCTACATACTGCTACTATTGCTGCTGCTACTGCTGCGGCTGTCGCTGCTGTCGACCGTCGGCCACACCACCGTCGCCGGCCACCATCACCATCATCCTCTTCATCACTCATCATATTTCCATCATCAAAGCCCTAACCCCTTTCTTCAAACAAAAAAATAAAGGGAAATTGGAAAAGGAGAAGAATAATTTGTTGGAGGAAGAAGAAGGAGAAATTCGAGAAAGTGCAAGCCCTAATCTCCAATTCCAAACCCAAATCATTTCTCCAAGACAAGCCCTCCCTTCCTTTCCATCAATTTCTTCAATTTTTAATATTAATTTGATAAATTAGGGAGAGTAGATATCATGTTTAAAATATAATTGATTTCTGAATTTTTGTATATATACTATAGTATGACACCGACGTGAAACTAGGACACGATATGGATATGTCGACACACGTGGGTAACGATACGATGTTGTAGATTGTAATTGGGTGTAGGTTGTGATCAACTTTTTATAATATATATGTGAATTTATTTATGAATATATGTGACAAATATATGTAAAGTCTTGGAAACGTAGGTATGTAAATGATTATGCAGTATCGGACACGGTATCGTGGACCTATTGTAAATTCGACAATGTGTCCAAAATGGACTTTTCTTAGGACTTGATATATGGAAATATATGTATAATTATATAGAAGTATATATGTTTATGAATATATGTATATAACTTATACGGTAAGTACATTAGAATTTGTCAATCTAGTCTGGCTTCATAGAAGATTTAGTATACCAAGTTATCATCAAGAACTAATCATTACACCTTGCTGTCCGGAATTAAAATCAGACTTAATTAGATACTATTAAGCTATTTCTACATCATCTAAATGTGAATTCATACTTCGGGTGCATAGGCAACCTAAAGATATGATTTCGGATACGACCTAGGCTGTATCGGACTCCAATACCTTAACTTGGAATAGATTTTTGAATCTTGATCTAGAAGTAACTGCAACATTTATCCTTTTGCGAGAAGTCATGAAATACAAACCTAAAGATATCTATAGAAGGATACCCAAAGTAAATATATCAGTCCAAATTAGACTCTTGGCCCAAGGTATTTAGGAAGTCAAATTTCTGGTAGAAGTTACTTTTCCAAAAAATTAGATTAAGTACTATTTATGAAATCCAAATATTGGATAATTATGTATCACAATGACAAAAACACTACGTTAGATTTAGAACTTAAGAAATTTTGATCCTAAAGTAAGGTGGTGACCAATACAATACGTATGTGATATTTTTATAAATGTATATATATTCCAATATGTGTGATTTTTCATGATTATGGATTTAACTAACTTCATATGTTGTTTATATTATAAATTTCTTGCTAACTAAAAATTATTTCTTAAACAAAAATGGAGCATTTGGAAAATAGCTACGGTAATACACTTCGGTAAGGAATTTCGTCCTTGGAAGCTCTAATTTTATTATTTATATCAATACCTTTAATTGCGTGGGTTTCGATGTTGAGAGTTGCTCCACCAAAGGGGTCGGCGTACCGAGATTTTATATATTGTGTGGTACCGGTGTTGAGGGTTGCTCTATCGAAGGGATCGGCGAACCTGGGGCTTATATTCATATATTTTGTTTATTATAAAATTTTGGTCTCCAAAATACAAAGGAGACTCTGCCGAAATTTTTGAAAATTCTAGAGGTAGCCATTTTGGAAAGTCGAAATGGTTAAACCCTAGTTCCTAATTTTATCAAATTTTCTAATACAAATATAACCCTGAAATCCTTGAAAGTGTTGCCTTAGATACACAAATTCTAGTTTGACATTTTATTTCCGCTAAGACAGAATCTCCTGCTTAACTTTATTCTCGTTTACTGTGTTTTTCCTATCACACAAAAAAATGAGATACAAAATCGAAATGTACTTTAACTAAGTAACATTTTGGTAAGAATTGCATTGGGATGGGAGAGAACACCTTTGGATCACACCTTCAAATTTTTTACAATAATTATATTTTAAAAACTGATCAGTTCCTGTTATCGGCATTCGTACGGCCATATGATGTCCGAGGTGAGGCTTAGCTCACTTTCCTGTTTCCTGATTTCTATTGGATTTCGAATCCCCGAATTCGGCCCTGTAATATCCAATATAGCCTGGTTCCGATATTCTTAAAAAATTTGAAGTCATATAACAATTGTTATAACACTTGATTCCGATAATCAAAAAATAACTCATGTGTTATCCTAATTATATCACATCATTATGTGATTCCTGATACTAGTAGGACGGATAAATCTAAACACCACCCATTCAAGTATTAACCTGATCCCGGGTAAATAGTATTGTTGTTGAGATGATTGAAGTTGTGTGATCCAGATGTGTTACTCTAAATATTGCATTTACATACAAGATTTGTCCGAGGTTTACACATTTATACCTGACATCTAAATCCTTTTGGAAAAAGATGCAAATACTATAAGAAATTTTTATCAGTAAATCTACTTTTAAAATAATCCTTTTTCTGGTTCAATTTCGATAATTTTATCATCTTATCTTACCTACTTTACTCCTTTGACTGAGGGCTTGCTCGTCGTATTGACGACCTAGTATTGTTCACTAGATTTGTAGACATACTCAAGGAACTGCTACGACAAGTTGAAAGAAAGCTGGAGAACAAGAACGAGATTTTACTTTTGAAGGCAATTATGTTGGAATTAGAATACTCTCTATTTCATTAATTTGGGTATACTTTTATATTGTATTTTGTGTTAATTGTTACACTGTGTAGAGTAGTTCATTTTCCTGTTTGTAGCTTAGAATGTCCCTTGTAAAATAATATTGATTTTATTATACAAGATTATGACCTGTGATAACCTATCCTAGAACCCTATGGGCGACAATCTCGAATATGGGTACTGCAGTATTCATATGTGGCATAGCCTGGGTATGTTGTTACGTACTCGGCTCGCCAGGAGCGGAACGTGACACATCTTTTTAGTGGTAGCTCATGCAGGTCTCAAAAAATAGAAAACCTAGGATATGATGCAGGTCTCGAAAAATTGAAAGCCTAGGATAGGATGCAGGTCTCGAAAAAAATTAAAATGTCTAGGATAGGATGTAGGTCAGTCTTAGTAGAAGGACCCTAAAGAACCTTAGGGTAAGAAATACCCCGCAAGTTTTATTTCTAGACTATGTTCCGTTCCACTTACCCTGTAGATCTTTACCAACTGGAGATCCTATAGTGATTCCAAATAGTTAAGAATCCTAACCTATGACTATCATTAAGGATGTAGGGGATATTTAGGAAATCATATGTAGTATAAGGATAGATATGGCTAAAAAATATTGGTCAAATAATTTGTAAAAAATTAGACAAATATTCTTATTAGAGTGGCCTAGTGAAGGATTGCAAAAATTTCTTAAGGGTCTTGAACCTTGTACCCTTAGTAAACCTGGGATTAGATTTATCTAGATACTATATAGATTGGGATATTAAAGGAATAAGAACTATTATATATGACTTGGGAGAACTATTAAGTAAATGAGTACTAACAATTGTTAGAATTATTCAATAATTAAGGGGCCACACATGTAAAATTAATTGTGTTTAGGCTATCTAAATAATTAAGCCAAATTAAAGTGGTCTATTTGAAAATTGGCTTAAGGGTATAATTGTCATGGAATTAATGTATAGATACCAGAGAATTCTAATTTGATGAAGGGCCAAATTAGAAATATCAAAACATATAAATATATGTATTCATTAGGGTTATGGTTCCCAACTTATACGGCCACGAAAGAGAAGTTTTCTCTTTTTCTCTTCTGCATCCCCATCAACAGAAGAGAGGGACAAAGGATTCGGATTCTTCTTTTTCATTAAGGGTCGTAGCAATTTGGAAGATCGAACCCCACAAAAGGACGACCGCTTCAAGATCCATCAAGCCTAGCAATGGATTCAGGTATGCTTCCGCAATTTAATTTATGTTCTTCATCTCATGAATCGACATGGCACAATAAATTTCTAACAAATGGTATCAGAGCCCCCCTGTTTGATTTATGAGATTGAAGTTTTTAGTATCTATATTTTTATTGGATTCATGAACCCTAGATCGTTGAATCTAATTTATTTTTGGGTTTCAATTGTTGGATCAAAGATTTTATTATCTACCGGACATATATATATGTCCCCTATAAATCATCGTCTATTCGTTGGCGTCACCTTCATTGTGAGATGGATTCATGGCTAGCCCCTTTTGTAGTTTGATGATTACTATCATCAAAGAAGTCTATAAAAATCTGATCTACTTTGGATTTTTTTTAATAACCTCTGACCTTTACTCAACTGCATTAAAACAATTGAAAAAATAGTTTTGTTCCACTTTATGGATCGAAGAGTAGTTCTCAAGTCATATTTGGTGGAAATATATTAGCATGTTACAATATTGTTTGCTACTCTAGTGTACCAAATTAACATATTTTTGGCTCTGGAAACGACGTACCGTACCAGTACCAATCATCATCTCTTCTACTTTTGAAAGAAGAGAGAGCATTAGGTACTTGTTTTTTGATATGTGCATATGCACTCATATGGTATTGTTTATTTGTTATGGTCGACCACTTAGGAGAATAGATGAAAACAGTAGTTAACTTTTGTTTAGTTCATTTGGGTCGGCCTCTTAGGACAAATATTTACGCGCATATTTTCACAAATATTTGTTTAATTCAGTTAAAAAAATCAAATATTTGGAAATTTGTACTAAGGCACTATTTGCCGATGTTTAATGCTAACTCCAAAAATAAGGTTATCTTCTTCTTCTTCTTCTTTTGTTGTTGTTGTTGTTGTTGTACTTTGGAGTAGTATTTTAGCTGAGGCATTTTAGAGTTGGGAAATAGTGTTGTAGTTATGTGATAAAGGATATGAGTTCTTGGAGTCCAGTTTGGAGCATCATTATCATGTCTTATATATTGTTGTCCTTTGAATGCATATTTTTAATAGATTATTACTTGAATTTTATTATGTTGACAATGCTCAGTTTAGTCAAATTAAGAATTTTTGTTTGAATCATGTAAAGAGATTGACATGCTTATGATTATCTTTTTTGAGTTTTAATATTTTAAATATGCATATACATAAAGTTTTGGACATGATTCAGTTTTATAAAATTTAATCAACATTCAAATTTTTTGGTACCTTTTGTGACTAGCAATAGTCGTCTAATATTCTAAATAGACCCATTGAAACAAGATGTCACCAAAGTGACCTCTCTTGCATAGATAGTCTATGAGAGATGTTGGATGTTTGTGTGTGTAAATTCATGCGAGTCTTAGCCGGCCTAAAGGAAGGTTAATACTTGGCCGAATTGCACACATACTTGTGGTGATAAATGTGTGACAATTATACGGTTTACATGTGAATAATAACCCGATCCAAAGATAGGCTTATTACTTGACATGACTTATTGTCAACGTTTGATCATTATACCAAGAATACCACTTGCAGTTAATATTACTATCGAAAGACTTGATATTAATGATGTACTGGGTATCTTGAGATAGGGTTCACCATTATTTGAATTTGTTTGACTATATTTTACGCTTTAGTTATTTGTTAGAGCATGTTTATTTTTGTTGCTTTGTTCTCTTTACAGTTAATGTTGTTAAAATATCTGCCAATAAGATTTTAATTTTCATGTTTAATGGGATAAACTTTAAGGGCAAAAAGAAATGAATACAGCAGCTGCTAAGGGTCCAGGTCAAAAGAAACAACAATATAAAACTAAGGGTTGTTCTTTTGTGATAAGACATGACACATAAGGAAGAAATGTACAAAGTATCATGCATGGCGTATAAAGAAATATACATTTCTAAATTTGGTCTGTTCTGAGGTTAATTTAGATTTAGTACCTAAAAATACGTGGTGGTTAGATTCTGGTGCTACTACCCACATTAGTGTTTATAGACAAGGTTGTCTGAGCTACCGAAGCCAATTGATGGTGAAAGATACATCTATGTGGGTGACGAAAAATCGATAGAAGTGAAAGCGATATAATATTTTAGGTTATTTTTAGAAACCGATTATTATTTGGATTTGATAGACACTTTTATTGTACCGTCTTTTAGACGAAATTCAGTTTCGGTTTCCTTAATGGACAAATCTGGTTATCATTGTTCATTTAAAAATAATAAGTTTAGTCTATCTTTAAATCCAAATATTATTGGTAACGGTTCCCTTAAGGTTTATGATAACCTATATTCATTTAAAACTATTGCATCTTACAATGAAACCTTGCAAGTGGAGTCATGTGGTACTAAATGCAAAATTAACAATAAATGTTTTTAGTCTCATTATGACATAAACGATTAGGTCACATCTCTAGAAATAGAGTTGAACGATTTGTGTCTGATGATATTTAGATTTTATTGACTTTATAGACTTTAATGTCTATATTAATGTGTAAAGGAAATACAGACCAAAGTTAAATTATGAATAGCTACTTTATTGACTATGCTGGCAGATCGATGGGTTAATAATTATATGGTCCCTCACTAAGCAATTTATTTTGAGACGAGAAGTGTAATAGTTTTTGAGGATGTTGAGTTTGGGAGAGAAATAAAGTCAGGATCATTGTCTTTGAGAAGGAATCAATTACGATTCCTACTATCACTTTTGACGATGTGCAGGATTCTATACCTGTCATGATCAAAAAGTGAATTCGGAGCCTCAATAAGACAATGTCGAATTACCTTTATAAGCCATTGTTGAGATACCTTAACAACGACAATGTAGCGGCACCCCATTCAAGATAAGGTAATTATTCCTAAGGAACAAACTCAACAATCTCAAGAACCGATAATATTAAGATGGTCCACCAGAGAAAGGAGAAATATAATTTCGAATATTATTGTCATATTTCTCTAGGAACGTGAGGAAGACTGTGGATACTGGAAGATGATCTATTCAACTTCCGTCAGGCCATGGAAAGTTCTAGTACTCAAAGTAGATTGATACAATAAATAAGGAGTATAAGTCCATGCAAGACAATAAAGTTTAAGAACTTGTCCCATCACCAAAAGTTATGAAGTCTATTGGTTGCAAATGGACATTTAAAACCAATAAAGATTCGAAAGGATAATGTGGAGAGGTATAAAGTACATCTTGCAGCTTTTGACTTTACTCAAAAGTCAACAATTGATTTTAAAGAGACTTTCTCTTCGGTATCTTTGAAAGACTCTTTTAAAACAATCACAACACTTGTTGCACATTTTGATCTTGAGTTACATTAAATGGATGTCAAAATTGTGTTTCTCAATGGTAACATCGACGAAACAATTTATTGTGCATGTAGAAAACTTTGTGTCGAAAGACCCAAAGAATATGGTTTGCATATTGACAAAATCTATTCATGGACTCAAGCAGGATTCCCGTCGAAGGTACTTAAAGTTTTACCAGTGATTATCTAGTTTGGTTTTTGAGATAAACACTATTAAAGATTATGTATATCACAAGTTCAGTGGAAGTAAATAATTTTCTTTAGTTATATATGTTGATGACATACTGCTTTCCAAAAATGATATAGGTATATTGTACGACACTAAAAATTTCTACCAAATAACTTTTAGAAGAAATATCTTTGTGTCGTTTCTTTTGTATTAGGAATCCAGATATACCGTGATCGTTCTCGGGATATTCTTGGATTATCACAAAAGATTTATATCAATAAAGTGCTTAAAAGATTTGACATGCAGGAATGCAAACAAGGTGACAACCCTTTCGTTAAATGAGACAAGTTTAGTCTCAGTCAAGTGCCCTAAGATTAGCCTTAAAATTAAGAAAATACAATAGATTTTCCATTCATGACCAGTTGTAGGAAGTCTAATGTATGCTCAAGTATGTACGTGTTAGGATATTGTGTACATATTTAGATATTAGGCAGATATTTAAGCAAATATGAGATGGATCATTGGGTAGCAGCCAAACTACTTAAGTAATTAATAAAGAACAAAGAATTATATGCTCTTTGTAGGAGATCGGATAATTTTGGAGATCATAAGGTATTCCGACTCCGATTTTGTTGGATGCCAACACAGCAGAAGATCCACATCAGGTCATGCTGACTAATGGAGATATATTTTGGATGAGTGTCAAACATGCACTCATAATTTCTTCCACCATGGCAGCAAGGTTTATAATATGCTGTGGGACATCTATTCAGGAAATATGGTTACAAAATTTTGTCACAAGGCTGTGCCTACAGTACGATATTGAAAGACCACATAAAATTATGGTGTGACAATAAATCAGCAGTACTGTATTCCAATAATAACAGAAACTTGTATAAGTCAAAGGATAATGACATAAAGTTTTTAGTTGTGAAAGAAAGAATTCAGAATGGTTATAGTGTCCATATAGCACATTAGGACAAACTACATGTTAGCGGATCCGCTCACAAAAGCATTATCACCCAGGGTCTTTCATGAGCATACTGCTCATATGGGTGTTATCTTAATTAAGAATATGACAATACAGTGGGAGTTTGTATTTTATGTATTTGGGTGCTATTTGGTTTTGGACACATTTATGTATTAAAGTATTTTGGATATTTATCTGATCAGATATATGGAAATTCAGTTCATTCTGTTTTCATTATGTTAAAATATTGATCTCATTAAAGTTAAGGAGGACCAGTTGGAAATAGACATGTATTGATCATATTGCGTGTAATTTTTATGCTACGCATCCATCATTGGTCTATGTCGTTTAGCTATATTGGTATATGTGACCATTGATGGTTTAATTACGCTATATATGACGAAGGCCGCTTTGATCCTATGTTGATATGGTTAATGGACGAGATTATCCGGATATACCCTAAAGATTAAGATAGCAATTTATGAGCTCACTAAGGTCAACACAATTATAAGGTTACATATGTGGCCCAGTGGGAGATTGTTAGAATTATTCAATAATTAAGGGACCACACATGTAAAATTAATTGTGTTTAGGTTATCTAAATAATTAAGCCAAATTAAAGTGGTCTATTTGAAAATTATTGTAGGAACGAAATAGTAAATCGTAATACTCTAGAGGGGGGGTGAATAGAGTTGGCAGCGGAATAATGCTAATTAAAAATGTTAGCAGCACAATCACAGAATATTAATCACAACTAAAATAATGTAAAGACAAAGTTAAGAGAGCAAACGCAAAGACAACGATGTATACTGGTATCCCTCTGTTGAGGACTAATCCAGTCGGTAGAACTCTTGCTACCAGTTGAATCCACTATTGGAAAAACTGCAAGTTTTCTTACGAAGTCCTTGCAACTTCTACAACGCGAGCTTTGATACGAAGAACTCGTCCAACTTCAAATGTGAAGAGGTATTCTTCAATCAAGCCTTCTGATTACAATCTCTCAGAAACTTCTAGACCGTACCGTACTGGCAAATTGACTAGAGGATTGTAACTGGCTTGGGATCTGAAATTGAAAGCTCTAGAAAACTCTTTGGAAGACTGAAAGCTTTAGATAGAGAGAAGATTGAAAGTGAATGAGTGAGTTGAAATGATCGAAATCCTTCTCTATTTATAGGTGTTCCAAAGGCAGACTTCTGACAGAATTCGGGCAAAATTCGGGTAGAACTCTTTGAGCAAATCTCGGTCAAATTCGCAACTGCAGGAGGACCAAGTTCCAAGGATTCAAAATCACAACGGCCACCAACCGAACTCTGGCCGAACTCTGGCCGAACTCGGTCCGAATTCTGTCAGGGTTAAGTCAGGGTTTAGTTAGGGTTTTTGAAAAAAGCTTTTTGGTGATTTTTGAAAACCTTTTTGAGAGGTCATTTTAAAAACATTTTGAACTCATTTAAGGGATAGCCTATTTGCCAGTATGACTCGGTGTACAACATATTCCTAGACTCAAATAAAATGAAAAATACATTACATAAGGAATTACAGACTCGAGTAGGCAAACAGATCTTCGGTCTTGAATTTAGTGGATAACCATTCTTGATCATGTCCAAGAATCCGAGATGTCCCGACTAGCTTCGTATATCCAGACAGAGTTTGATCAATTATTAAAATCAGGTTGACCATATGACCAATGGGCCAACAATCTCCCCCATTTTGATAATTGACAAACTATGAATGATATAACATTAAGCTTGTTCAAAATATCAAAAAGTAGAATTGTTCATATCCTGTATTATCTAAAAAAAATGTTAGATCTTTTAATTTTCTCCCCCTTTGTCACTTAGCAAAATAATTGCAAAAGATAAAGCTCCCCCGCAATCAATGCATAAGTAACAAATAGTTAAAAAATACATATAAAAGAAATAAGACAGAAATAAAAGAGAAATATCACAGGCATGTTTTAAAAAAAATCATCACAGGCATGTAATTTCACAGGCAGTTATAAAGAATGAAGCAATATAAAGAGATAGTGCTATCATAAACTGAAACTGAAACATAGTGATAAAATAAACTGGAATGCCATAAACTGAGGCAAAATAAACATGTCCATGAAAATAAATGAGTACTGAAGCAAACTAAAAAGTGCTGATAATAATCAAAAAGTACTGATAAAAACTTGGAATGTCAAAGCATTTCCAAGTGTACAATAAAATATCACTCAAAATCATATAGTCACATCTCCTCATCATCATCCTCATCATCATCATCAGCGCGACCAGCATGTCCTGAAGTACCAGCACCAGAGGTACCAGCGCCAGAAGGATGAGGTGGGGCGCCAGCATAGAACTCACCAACAAAGTCACGAGGTGGAGCACGATCAGGACGATACCAATCATAGGCGTTACCGGGCTGGAAGTAGACATGAACAGCCTCATCCTCACAGCGGTAACCAGAGAAAGCTGGATCTCTAGGGATGGAACCGGCTGAATGACCAGTCTGGGCGAAACGAAGATCAGCTAAGGAATTTGCGAGTGCCTGATAACGGGTCACATCGCAGAACTCACGTTCGTGAGCCATATCCGTCATCGAGACGTGCAAAGCAGATAAATGCTGATGTATGCCCTCAAATGTCATGGCATACTGATGAGGTGGTGGAGGAGGTGCAGTAGGAGGAGCAGGATGTAGAGCTGTAGCAGTCATGCTACGACGAGATAACTGAAGAAACTTGGGCTCAGGGTCCTGAGTACAAGTCGACAGATCGATATCGAAGCGCTGAAAGATGCGTGGGAGAATCATCGCGTAAGAGAGATTTCTATCTCTTGCACGACAACGACCCATCATCTGAATCATGATCTTAGGGGCAGAAAATAGAATCCTCTTAAGAATGTGGTACATGGCGGACAGCTCAAGAGAAGTCACATCATCCTTTGAAGTAGATTTTGGAAGGATAGTGGAATAGATGATGCGATGCAATTCATAGTTAAATAAGTTCAGGTTGTTAGCCTTGAACTTTCCCGAGCGTACTCTATCAGGTGCACAGAGTTCTACTTTGAAACTTGCGAGTGTCGTGCCTTCGGGGAAATCAAATTCAGTGATGTCGACTAGCGGTTCACCTTCGTTAGGGATACCAAGGATCTCCGCTAAGAGGTTATCATCGAAATTGATATCAATACCTCCAACACGAGTGCTCACATCAAAAGTATCTAATATGAGATTGCAATAAAATAATCTAATGGCATTAGTTGCTATAGGGAAGCAAATTTTAACAAAAAAATATAACCCTAATGCCTCAAAGAAATGACGATGATCAGGAAATACAGTCCATTTGACTGGAGCGCCTGTGCATATGGATCTCATGGAGAAGTCTCCATACCACAGTAGGGCTTGGTCTAGGGTTTGGAAGAAAAACTCGTCGAACGCACCGTCGCTCGTTTGGACCGGCAAGAAGAGGGAATCCGTATACGGATGCGAAGATGACCCTTCCTCACTAGGGCCATCTTCTTCCTCTTTGAAGGATTGAATTTGGGTGCCATTTGTGCAAATTGAATTAAAAATGCACTAATAGAAAGTGGACAAAGATGGAGTTATACCTTCCGAAATCAAAGTATGTCGAAGAGAACGACGAACTCCGCACGAATCCAAATTTTGGATTAATTTTACCACTTGGATTGGAAGAAGGAGGGTGGTGAAAAGCTAGGGTTCGGGGCTCCTTCGCAGCTGCTGCTGCTGTTATGATGTGGTTTGGAAGCAATGAAGAAGAAGGGCTTCTCGGGTTCTGTATATATAACCTGACACCCTCAACCGAACTCGGGCCGAATTCGGTCAGAGCTCTGGCCGAATTCGCCTAGGGTTCTTTATAGTTGATTTTTGCCATTCTTTTTCATTGTCTCATTTCAAATATTTAATTCAAAGATTAGTTATTTTAGCCTTCAATTAACATAATTAATATTATTTTATGAATTAAATGTCGTTACACAGCGACTGTCTCAGATTAGCTGTAGGAGTACTGTCCCAGCTGGCGGAGGTTCACCGGGGAACTCTTAAGTACCGCTTCGCTTCAACCGTAGTTGTGGTGACAGACATACTATTTATTGGCTTGTCTCTAACACAGTTTTTGCATAATGATATATAATCATAAAACAAAATTAATTATTATTATTGACGTCCAAAATTCCTAATTCTCGACGTAAATAATTGAAACGATCTTCTGCTAGAGGTTTAGTGAAGATGTCAGCTAGTTGATTTTCAGTATCTATGTGCACAAGGTTTATATGTCTATTTTGATGATGACCTCTAAGAAAATGATGTCGAATCTCGATATGTTTAGTACGAGAGTGACATACTGGATTCTTAGTCAAATTAATAGTGCTCGTCTTATCACAGAAAATGGGAATATGTGTGTAAAATAAATCATAGTCTTCTAGGGTTTGTTTCATCCACAAAATCTGGGCACAACAACGTCTGCGACGATGTACTCAGCCTCTGTTGTTGATAGGGCTACATAATTTTGCTTTTTACTAAACCATGAGACTAAAGCCTTGCCTAAGAAATGACATGTGCCACTTGTACTTTTTCTATCAACTTTGCATCCAGCAAAATCTGCATCCGAATAACCAATAAGGTCAAAGGACTTAGTTTTGGGATACCACAAGCCAACAGAAGAAGTGCCCTTAAGGTATCGAAAGATACGCTTAACTGCAGACAGATGTGATTCCTTTGGGTTAGCTTGAAAACGTGTACACAGGCAAACACTAAACATTATATCTGGACGACTAGCAGTTAAATAAAGTAAACTACCAATCATACCTCAATACTTACGTGTGTCGACTGGCTTGCCTTGTTCATCTGAATCAAGCTTTGTTGAAGTTGCCATTGGAGTGCCAATAGGTTTGACATTGTCCAGATCGAACTTCTTTAGCAAGTCTTTTGTGTACTTGGCTTGATTTATGAATGTCCCATTATCAGTTTGTTTGATTTGTAATCCGAGAAAGAATTTCAGCTCTTCCATCATGCTCATCTCAAACTCATTCTGCATACACTTAGAAAATTCTTGACACAGAGATTTATCAGTAGATCTAAATATAATATCACCAACATAGATTTGAATTAAAAGAAGTTTGCCATTAAAAGACTTAATAAACAGTGTAGTGTCAACCTTGCCTTTTGAAAAGCCGTTGTCAAGTAGAAAAGAGCTTAGACGATCATACCAAGCACGAGGGGCTTGTTTTAAACCGTATAAGGCTTTCTTCAACTTGAAAACATGATCAGGGTTTTTGAAATCCGTGAAACCTGGAGGTTGTGTTACAAAAACTTCTTCTTTTATAAAACCATTTAAAAAAGCACTCTTGACATCCATTTGAAATAGTTTGAAATCATAAAAACATGTAAATGTACATAACATGCGAATGTATTCTAATCTCGCAACTGGGGCATAAGTCTCATCGTAGTCGATACCTTCTTCCTGATTGTATCATTGAGCTACGAGTCGAGCCTTATTACGAGTCACTAAACCATTCTCATTTAGTTTATTTCGGAATACCCAACGGGTGCCAATGACCGGATGATCAATAGGCTTGGGAACAAGTTCCCAAACTTGATTCCGTTCAAATTGGTTTAATTCCTCTTTCATAGCATCTATCCAAAAACTATCACTATATGCTTCATCAATAGTTTTGGGTTCTAGCTGTGAAATAAATGCAACACTAGAAATAATATCTCTACTGGATGTACGAGTACTTACTCCTTTGGTAATATCACCAATTACCAAATCTTTTGGATGATCAGCTGTAAATTTTAACCTTTTCGGTAGATTCTGAAGGTAGCTAGTTCCTGGATCTTCACTAGGAGGTTCAGCTAGAGCAGAGCTTGGTTGAGGATCAGCTGATGTTGAGCTTGATGCAGGCAGATCTTCATCACTGTTATCGATAGTCATTTGATTCATTTCATCAAAGGTGACGTTGATTGATTTTCGATGATCATTGTTCGTTTGTTGAAGACTCTGTATCCTTTGCTCTTGGCCGCATAACCTAAAAATATACCTTTATCGGCCTTTTCATCAAATTTTCCTAAGTTGTCTTTTGTATTAAGAATAAAACATTTACAGCCAAATATTCTAAAGTATGAAACTGAAGGAATTCTATCAAACCATAACTCAAATGGAGTCTTCTTCGATTTGGGTCGAATTAGAACTCTATTGAGAACAAAGCAAGCTGTATTGACAGCTTCAGCCCAGAAATATTTGGGTAGACTAAACTGGTTTAACATCACTCTGGCCATTTCGGTTAGAGTTCTGTTCTTACGTTCCACAACTCCATTTTGTTGTGGAGTCCTAGGGAATGAGAACTCGTGTACAAAACCGTGTGTGTCACAAAAATGCTCAAACTCTGCATTCTCGAATTCGCCACCATGATCGCTTCTAATACGAGCGATCATGTAACCTTTTTCATTCTGAACTTTCTTGTAAAAGGCGACAAATTCAGATAATGCATCATTCTTGCGTGTCAAGAAGTATACCCACGTGTATCTAGAGAAATCATCTACAATTACAAAAGCATAAAGTTTACCTCCGAGGCTAGCAACTCTGCTAGGACCAAATATGTCCATATGAAGCAATTGTAGAGGTCTAGTAGTACATACTGCGTTTACTGATTTGAATGTGGATCTGGTAGCTTTGTTCTTTTCACATTGACTGTATACCGAATCCTTCTTGAATGTAATGTCCAGTAAACCGCGTACTACCTTCTTTGTAGATAATCTTGATATTGTGTCCATATTTGCGTGACCGAGTCTCATATGCCACAGATGACTCTCATCGCTTTTAGCCATTAAGCATCTACCTGAAATGTTAGTTTCTTCCAACAAATAGAAAACATATATATTGTCTTCCCTGATACCTTCAAAGATAGTACTACCAGTTGAGCTGTCAACTATCGTACATTTGTCTTTGCCAAAGTTGATTCCATAACCATGATCAGCTAGGTGACTTATGCTGAGTAGATTATGTTTCAACTCGGTAACCAGACAGACATCCTTAATTACAGGATAGGGAGACTTACCAACATCACCGATACCAATAATATACCCTTTCAAGTTATTACCGAAGGAGACATAGCCTTCCTTCTTTTTCTTCGACAGTGTTGCAAATAATGTAGCGTCACCGGTCATATGCCGTGAACAACCGCTGTCGAGGATCCATTTGCTTCTAGTATGTGAAGGGTGTTCCACCTACAGAACAGTTTGCAGATGAAACTTTTGGTACCCATTTCTTGTAGGGTCCTGAATTGTTAGCTTTTGGTATCCAGGCATAAATATTTAAATCAACAAGCTTTCTCATTCTACATGCAGATGAAATATGACCAATGAGGCCACAATAATGACATTGTGCATGTCGAGTGTTGAAAGCTGAGTAGTGTGCATGGTTGGTAGGTTTGGGTTTTCTAGTATAGAAGAAAGCATGCCTATAATCCTGTTTGGGCTTAACCTTTTGGGGTAAAGGTTTGATAGGGTTAGGTCTGACAGTGTTTGGCTTGGGAATGTTCCAATTTTTCGATAAGTGACACGTGTTAGGGTAGGAAGCAGCAGGCTCAGGCTGTTTTTCTAACCTAATTTCCAATCTTTTGGAAGTGTCATACAACTTAGTATAATCAGAAGTCAGTGTTTCTATTCTGATTTGTGCACATCGAAGACTTTTCTTCTCTATAGAAAGTTCTTCCTTGAGTTGGTCAATAATTTTGTCTTTCTCTTCAGATGACTTGGTAGTCTCGTGTAATAAGAGCTTTGTTGAAGAACGCTCACCAGACTCACTAACATTATTTCTAACCTCAGCTAGTAGGTCGGTAAGTCTACTATTTCACCTTTGTACTCTTTGAGTACCTTCTTAGAGGTCTGATACTTGCTATGCAGTTTCCTGTAATCAGTCATCAGGTCACTGAAGGCATCTCCTAATTGCTCAAAGGTGAAGTCATCATAAGTATCAACCAGAGGTTCAGTAGGTACCTGATCGGATGCCATAAAGCATACGTTTGCAGCGTCTTCTGATTGTTCGTCTTCTGAGTTGCTGGCTTAACTTTCATGCCATATGCTGGTGTTGGCATACTTCCGTGATATTGATCTCTTCAGGTTCCCTTTTTCATACCTGTTGCTCTTCTTGCTTGATGATGAGTTTGTGGGACAATCCTTCTTCATGTGTCCCTTCTTCTTGCAACCATAGCAGACAACATCTTCTTGATACCAGTTGTTGCTGTTGTTTTCTTTGACTCTCTTCTCATGTCTTATGAATCTTTTGAACTTTCTTGCTAGGAGTGCTTGATCTTCAGCGTCAGATCCACTGCTGTCTGAGTCACCTTCAGCAGCTTTTCTGTGCTGAGCCTTAAAAGCGATCGTCTTCTCCTTTGGTGCAGGCTCTTCAAAATCTTGTAGCTCCAGTTCATGAGTGAGTAGCTTACCCATGAGTACTTCGAGGGACATAGTTGTGAGATCGTTTCCTTCAATGATTGTAGTAGCCTTTGGAATCCAGTTCTTGGTGAGAGCTCGCAAAAGTTTGCAAATCTTTTTATGGTTACTGTAATCTTTGCCTAGGGAGGACAAAGGATTTACAATATCCAAGAACCTCTCGAACATTTGTGTAACTGTTTCGTTGGGCTTCATCTTGAATGCCTCGTACTCTTGAGTAAGTCTGCTGACTTTAGATTCTTTGACTTGAGTTGTGCCTTCATGTGTGACTTTAAGTAGCTTCCACACTTCATTAGACGTTGTGCAGATAGACACCCTATTAAATTCAGTTCTGTCTAAAGCATAAAAAAGAGCATTAATGGCACGTGCGTCAAGACTGGCCTTTTTTTTTTCTTCCTCTGTATATCTGCTATGGGATTTTTTTAACTAAAACTCCATCAACATTTATACGAGATGGCTTTTGATAGCCATCAAGAACAATAGACCATAAATCAAAGTCAAGAGATTTCAAGAAGAAACTCATCCGTGTTTTCCAATATGTATAATTTGTACCATCAAACAGTGGGGGTCTGTTTGTGGCCTGGCCGTCACTTGTGAATTTCACAGTTGCCATATGTTGTGCTGTGATCTATATAACAGTTAATTAAAAATAATAAATAATTGCACTGTTACCTTTGCTTTACCTGTAACACCTGCTCTGATACCAATTGTAGGAACGAAATAGTAAAGCGTAATACTCTAGAGGGAGGGGTGAATAGAGTTGGCAGCGGAATAATGCTAATTGAAAATGTTAGCAGCACAATCACAGAATATTAATCACAACTAAAATAATGTAAAGGCAAAGTAAAGAGAGCAAACACAAAGACAGCGATGTATACTGGTATCCCTCTGTTGAGGACTAATCCAGTCGGTAGAACTCTTGCTACCAGTTGAATCCACTATTGGAAAAACTGCAAGTTTTCTTACGAAGTCCTTGCAACTTCTACAACGCGAGCTTTGATATGAAGAACTCGTCCAACTTCAAATGTGAAAAGGTATTCTTCAATCAAGCTTTCTGATTACAATCTCTCAGAAACTTCTAGACCGTACCGTACTGACAAATTAACTAGAGGATTGTAACTGGCTTGGGATCTGAAATTGAAAGCTCTAGAAAACTCTTTGGAAGACTGAAAGCTTTAGATAGAAAGAAGATTGAAAGTGAATGAGTGAGTTGAAATGATCGAAATCCTTCTCTATTTATAGGTGTTCCAAAGGCAGACTTCTGACAGATTCGGGCAGAATTCGGGCAGAACTCTTTGAGCAAATCTCGGTCAAATCCGCAACTGCAGGAGGACCAAGTTCCAAGGATTCAAAATTACAACGGTCACCAACCGAACTCTGGCCGAACTCGGTCCGAGTTCTGTGAGGGTTAAGTCAGGGTTTAGTTAGGGTTTTTGAAAAAAGCTTTTTGGTAATTTTTGAAAACCTTTTTGAAAACCTTTTTGTAAACCTTTTTGAGAGGTCATTTTAAAAACATTTTGAATTCATTTAAGGGATAGCCAATTTGCCAGTACGACTCGGTGTACAACATATTCCTAGACTCAAATAAAATGAAAAATACATTGCATAAGGAATTACAGACTCGAGTAGTCAAACAGATCTTCGGTCTTGAATTCAGTGGATAGCCATTCTTGATCATGTCCAAGAATCCGAGATGTCCCGACTAGCTTCGTATATCCAGACAGAGTTTGATCAATTATTAAAATCAGGTTGACCATATGACCAATGGGCCAACAATTATAAGGTTACATATGTGGCCCAGTAGGATATTGTTGGAATTATTCAATAATTAAGGGGCCACACATGTAAAATTAATTGTGTTTAGGCTATCTAAATAATTAAGCCAAATTAAAGTGGTCTATTTGGAAATTGGCTTAAGGGTATAATTATCATGGAATTAATGTATAAATACCGAAGATAATTCTAATTTAATGAGGGGCCAAATTAGAAATATCAAAACATATAAATATATATATTTATTAGGGTTTTGGTTCCCAACTTATACGGCCACCAAAGTGAAGTTTTCTCTTTTTCTCTTCTGCATCCCCATCAACAGATAGAGAGAGACAAAGGATTCAGATTCTTCTTTGTCATTAAGGGTCGTAGCAAGTTGGAAGATCGAACCCCACAAAAGGACGACCGCTTCAAGATCTATCAAGCCTAGCAATGGATTCAAGTACGCTTCCACAATTTAATTTATGTTTTTCATCTCATGAATCGACAGGGCACAATAAATTTCTAACAAAAATATCTTGTTTAAGGTACATTCATATATATATATATATATATATATATATATATATATATATATATATATATATATATTATATAGCTTATTGAGTGTAATATGACTTCCCAGTATCTTGATCTCATCCTTTCCTAAATCTTGACTCGTCCCATTTCTTTGTCAGGTTTCATATATCCAGTTTCACAAATTTCCAACTTTTCTGAAATCCCTCAATTTCCTTGTTTCATCCAAAGTTCATCGATTAAAATCCAAGAATTGCACTCTCCTTCCAATCTAATTTCTTTTCAATTGTATCCTTGATTTCGATAATTATCCCCCTTCTAAATACCCATATATGTATTTCTCATTGATTTTCAGGGGATTCTTGTGAAATGATAATTTGATTGGACTTTTGTGATTAAATTTCGTGTGAATGAGTATTTACTTTCTTATGTATCAAGAACTCGATAATCTATTTACTGATTTGACAACGCAGAAGAACCTGCAGTCAATTAGATTGAATCGTGAAAAAGAAGTTGTTGCAGCCATTCAGACTGGCCATCCAGATTGGCGAGGCACATATTCTCGAAACATGATTCAGGAATTTAATAAAATTTCGGGAATCAAGACATAATTTCTTCGTGGTGGATTTCGAAATTTGATATTCAAATTTTGATTTTGTTTTACTACCAATTGGATTTGAAAACCATTGTCCTAAATAATTTAAAATAATATTCGGTATTTTTGATAATATAAATATATTAGATTTATCGTACTAATTTTGTCGAAGGACTTTATCCCATATTATATTATTATATATATTAGTTTTTGATACTATGATAAAATGAGGATGATGATCTTTAGAAAAGTAAATTTAAGTATTGATGTTTGAATCTATTTTGAATTACTGAAGATACACTAACTTATAATACTACTTCACAATCATAATTTCTACTCATCTATGAATATCAAGGAAGAGGTAGCAAAAGTCTGCAGCCTCGAAACTTGATAGTAAAATGGTATCTTGATTGCAGCCATATGCGCAATGACGAAGCACAAGATTACTATATCACGCCAGAAAATAAGAATAAGGAATATAATTGTGAATTCAAGGATCATACATGGTTATGGGTTGAAACAACATTGTATCTGACTATTTTATTTGATTATATGGAATTTTAAGAACCTTGAAGATTTTTAGTACTTTCGAATTGTTTCTATTTTCGTGAAGCTTTAAATAATAATAATAATAATAATAATAATAATAATAATAATAATAATAATAATAATAATAATAATAATAATAATAATAATAATAACATATAATAAGTTTTAAGATATTTTATTTAATAGTTTAATAAATTACGATTTCACCTCTGTAAGGTGGGTAGAATATTTTGTCTTTCTCTGTGAACGTTTTTGAAAAGCTTAGCTTTAAATTTAAATTTCGAGGACAGAATTTTTTAAGGTGGGTAGAATGTAATAGCCACCTAATAAAATATTGCTTTTATTGTCTATTTCTCAATATTATATTTGCTAATAATTTTTTTTCAAAAAGTGTTATGCTCTAATTAATTTCCTAATAACATTATAAACAACAAATGATAATGATGATAATAATAATAATAATAATAATAATAATAATAATAATACAATTTTCTTAATTAAACACATTTATATAAAAAAATAAATTTTTTTTTTTGCATTGAAATCTCTAAACAAATTGAAAATTTCATAGATAAGAGAATGCCACCTCATAAGCCATGTCTCAACAAGAAGAACTAGGTGTCCTTCTCCTAGGACATGTGGCATTGGTCATGCCACATGTCTACTAGCATGAAGGAAAACTCTTTCCATGTGACACATCACCCTTTCCCTCTTCTTCGTTTATTCATCTTCTTCCTCTATTTCGCCATTCTTCTTCATTTCCCTTCTACACTCTATCTACCCCTCCTTTTTGCTACTGCTACTGCTGCTACATACTGCTACTACTGCTGTTGCTACTGCCACTGCTGCTAATGCTGCTGCTACTACTGCGACTGCCGACCGCCGGCTACGCCACCGCCGCCAGCCACCCCTCTCCAACACCACCATCACCATCATCCTCTTTATCACTCATCATCATCTCCATCACCAAAGCCCTAACCCCTTTCTTCAAACAAAAAAATAAAGTGAAATTAGAAAAGGAGAAGAAGAATTTGTTGGAGGAAGAAGGAGAAATTGGAGAAGGAGCAAGCCCTAATCCCTAATTCCAAACCCAAATCATTTCTCCAAGGCAAGCCCTGCCTTCCTTTCCATCAATTTCTTGAATTTTTAATATTAATTTGATAAATTAGAGAGAGTAGATATCATGTTTAAAATATAATTGATTTTTGAATTTATATATATATACTTTAGTATGACACCGACGTAAAACTAGGACACGATATGGATATGTCGGCACACGTGGATAACGATACGATGTCGTAGATTGTAATTGGGTGTAGGTTGTGACAAACTTTTTATAATATATATATGTGAATTTATTTATGAATATATGTGACAAATATATGTAAAGTCTTGGAAACATAGGTATGTAAATGATTATGCAGTGTCGGACACGGTATCGTAGACCTATTATAAATTCGACAACATGTCCTAAATGGACTTTTCTTAGGACTTGATATATGGAAATATATGTATAATTATATAGAAGTATATATGTTTATGAATATATGTATATAACTTATATGGTAAGTACATTAGAATTTGTCATTCTAGTCTGGCTTCATAGAAGATTTAGTATACCAAGTTATCATCAAGAACTAAATCATTACACCCTGCTGTCCGGAGTTAAAATTAGACTTAATTAAATACTATTAAGCTATTTCTAGGTCATATAAATGTGAATTCATACTTCGGGTGCATAGAAAACCTAAAGATATGATTTCGGATACGGCATAAGCTGTATCGGACTCCAATACCTTAACTTGGAATAGATTTTTGAATCTTGATCTAGAAGTAGCTACAACATTTATCCTTTTGCGAGAAGTCATAAAATACAACCCTGAAGATATCGATAGAAGGATACCCAAAGTAACTATATCGGTCTAAATTAGACTCTTGGCCCAAGGTATTTTAGGAAGTCAAATTTCTGGTAGAAGTTACTTTTCCAAAAAATTAGATTAAGTACTATTTATGAAATCCAAATATTGGATAATTATATATCACAATGACATAAACACTATGTTAGAGTTAGAACGTAAGAAATTTTGATCCTTAAGTAAGGTGGTGACCAACACATTACGTATGTGATATTTTTATAAATGTATATATATTCCAATATGTGTGATTTTTCATGATTATGGATTTAACTAACTTCAAATGTTGTTTATATTATAAATTTTTTGCTAACTGAAAATTAGTTTCTTAAACAAAAATGGAGCATTTGCAAAAGAGCTACGATAATACACTTCGCTAAGGAATTTTGTCCTTGGAAGCTTTAATTTTATTGTTTATATCAATACCTTTAATTGCATGGGTTTCGGTGTTGAGAGTTGCTCCACCGAAGGGGTCGATGTACCGGAATTTTATATATTGCGTGGTACCGGTGTTGAGGGTTGCTCCACCGAAAGGATTGGCGAACCCGGGTCTTATATGCGTATATTTTGGTTATTATAAAATTTTGGGCTCCAAAATACAAAGGAGACTCTGCCAAAAATTTTAAAAATTCCAGAGTTAGCCATTTTGGCAAGTCGAAAAGGTTAAACCCTACTTCCTAATTTTATCAAATTTTCTAATACAAACATAACCCTAAAATCTTTGAAAGTGTTGCCTTAGGCACACAAATTCTAGTTTGATATTTTATTTTCTCTAAGACGGAATCTCCTGCATAACTTTATTCTCGTTTACTGTGTTTTTCCTATCACAAAAAAATGAGATACAAAATCAAAATGTACTTTAACTAAGTAACATTTTGGTAAGACTTTCATTGGGATAGGAGAGAACACCTTTGGATCACACCTTTGAATTCATTACAATAATTATATTCCAAAAACTGACCACTTCATGTTATCGGCATTCGTATGGCCATACGATGTCCGAGGTGAGGCTTAGCTCACTTTCCTGTTTCCTGATTTCCATTGGATTCTGAATCCCGAATTCGGCCCTCTAATATCCAATGTAGCCTGGTTCCGATATTCTTGAAAAATTTCAAGTCATACGACAATTGTTATAACACTTGATTCCGATAACTCGAAAAACAACTCATGTGTTAGTATGATTATATCACATCATTATGTGATTCATGATACTGGTGGGATGGATAAATCTAAGCACCGCCCATTCAAGTATAAACCTGATCCCAGGTAAATAGGATTGTTGTTGAGATAATAGAAGTTGTGTGATCCAGAAGTGTTTCTCTAAATATTGCATTTGCATACAGGATTTGTATGAGGTTTACACATTTATACCTGACACCTAAATTCCTTTGGAAAAAGATGCAAATACTATAAGAAATTTTTATCAGTAAATCTACTTTTAAAATTATCCTTTTTCTGTTTAATTTCGATAATTTTATTATCTTACCTTACCTACTTTACTCCTTTGACTGAGGGTTTGCTAATCGTATTGACGGCCTAGTATTGTCCACTAGATTTGTAGACATACTTTCAAGAAACTGCTACGACAAGTTGAAAGGAAGCTGGAGAACAAGAACGAGATTTTACTTTTGAAGGCACTTATGTTAGAATCAGAATACTCTCTATTTCATTAATTCAGGTATACTTTTATATTATATATTTGGTTAATTGTTACACTGTGTAGATTAGTTCATTTTCCTATTTATAGCTTAGAATGTCCCTTGTAAAATAATATTGATTTTATTATACAAGATTATGACCTGTGATAACCTATCCTAGAACCCTACGGGCGACAATCGAGAATATGGGTACTGGAGTATTCATATGTCGCGAAGCCTAGGGATGTTGTTACGTACTCGGCTCACCGTATTTTGGGAACGGGACGTGCCAGCGACTGAGATAATAGATAGCTTGCTCATGACCTTCTTTGTTCTTCTTTGCCAACAAGGCACCCAACGAATGATCCATTGCTCGAACATACATTAAGAAGGGTATTCTTGAGATTGGAGGTACTAAGACTAGTGGGTTCATCAAGTACTATTTTGTGTCTTCAAATGCTTACTGGCATTCTTCAGTCCAAATGAAAGACACACCTTTCTTCATCAACTGAGTGAATGGTCTGCAATGTCCAGACAGATTCGAAATAAATCTCATAATGTAGGCAAGCCGTCCCTGGAATTCTCGTAGATCTTTTATGTTGCGTAGAGGACGCATCTCTTGAATGGCTTTGATCTTCTCAGGGTCAACATATATAACTTTAGAGGTAATAACGAATTCGAGAAATTTGCCACTAGAGACTCCCAAAAATGACTTGGTGGGATTCATCTTGAGTTGATGCTGGCGCATTAAATTGAAGATAGTTCTCAAGTCTTGGATGTGGTCTTCCTTTAGACAACTTTTGATAGCAATATTGTCGACATAGCATTCAACTGTCTTCCGAAGATGATCACGGAAGATAGTACTCATAGCCCGCTGATAGGTTGCACCAGCGTTCTTAAGACCGAACGGAATGACGGTGTAACAATAGACTCCCAAAGGAGTACAGAAAGATGTATGTCTCTCGTCTTTAGGGTGCATTCGGATTTGATTATAACCAGAAAACCCGTCCATGAAAGACATCCGTTCGAATCCACAAGTGTTATCGATCATGACATCAGTGATCGGAAGAGGAAACTCATCCTTAGGACAAGCGTCGTTGAGGTCTCTAATGCAGACTCTGACCTTCCCCATTTTCTTCATAATTGGTACAACATTGGCAACCCAGTCGGGATGTTGTTCTTGTCTAACAAAGCCACAAGCGATAAGTTTCCTAACTTCAATCTATATGGGATTCATTATGTCAGGTTTGAATCATCGTCGTCGTTGTTTGACTGGCCTTGCATTAGGCCAAATTTGGAGTCTATGGGTAGCGATATGAGGATCCAATCCTGACATATCTTCATAACTCCAAGGGAAGACATCAATATATTTTCGGATAAGCTAAATTAGTTCTTGTTTATCCACCTCTGGGAGGCTTTTGCTGATGAAGATTGGCCTAGGCGAACCTTCTTCTCCAACATCGACCGGAATTAGTTGATCTTCTGTAGGTAGTTCTCGTTGTTCGAAACAAAGTTTCCACTGAGTGTTCATCCTTTGTGCTCAAGGATCTACTTCAGGAGCTTCAACAACGTCATCCTCGTCATCTTCTGAGAACTCGGCTGACACCATATTAGAAAATAGTATCACTCGATGTACGTGTCCGATGCTAGTGTCAGAATTCTACAACATTGAGTCAGAAGAATTATATCGCTCTTCTTTGTCAGACTCGGAGGCTTCTGTAGTTACAACCGGCGAAATATAACCCAACCCATGCTTCGTCTTTCGGTAATATTCTAATTCCTTTCCTTTTGGAGTAGGGGTACGAATGGAAGTTCGTTTTCCTCTACCGCCATTAAGACCAGTTTTAAAATTATAGTCCATCTTTGGAATGATTTCTTTTGATTGTTGACTATAACGACGTAGTTGTAGTCTTCCATTATCATCATTTTCACCCTCGCTATCGGGCGTGGTCTCTTGCTCTATTCCTTTACTAAAAAGTATAGGAAGTTCATCATTCTTTCTGAAAGGAACTAGGAAGAAGGAATCTTGCACAGGTTCGAGCTATACTTTGTTTTGGAGAGATTGAAATGCTCCTATTATAAGTGGTTTAAAATTATCTAACATTTCTATGTAACATCGAGTATAATAAAAGATATCATTATACTGCAAAGGATATGCTATTTTATTGATTTGTACATCATCATTTACAACATGATTCTTGGCCTTAGCAGAAGGCTTAGTCAGATTGATAACTAGAGGAGGAGAAGAAGAAAGACGAGGAGGAGGAGGTTTGTTACGACGAAGGTCGATAACAAGTGGCTCAGAAAAGGTGAGCTCCCTTTGTTCCATCTTTCCAATAGGAGACTGCTTCTTATGAGAGGGAAGATGGATGGTTAACGTCTGAGAAGACTGAGGACGAGAAGTACGTCCTTTGACTGGAATTACGAGAATGCCATCTGAGGTGTCTTTCTGATCTTCTTCAGTATCCAAAGCCAGTACAACCTTCATGAACTCATCCTTGTACATTCGGGAATCAGTACAATATGCTTCGATGCCTCTGAAAGGATTTAGATCAGCTACCTCCTTCTGGATTTCTCCATTGATATCCACATACTTGAAGCATTAGAAATGGTCTTCCCAGTAAAGCTTTATAGGAGCCATGATTGTCGATTACATAGAAAGTAATCTTACGTAAAAGTGATATTGGGCATCAGTTCCATCATACTATGACAATGAAAGCAAGTTACAGGTTCTTCCTCTGGCATCTTGAGGAGTGCCAGACAAGTAGCAGCTTGCATCAACGCTTCACTCAGTGTTTCTCGAGTTTCCCTCGAGAGACGCAGGAGCTCAAAGACTAATAATCTTGCTGGAGTATTGGCCAATTGAGCCAATATATCAAAGTTATATGGCTTCTCTAGTCCAAGAGGTGGAGTCTTCTTCAATACTTTATCGAAGCGGACTAGCTATTTTTCCTTGTCTGCTGCTGTTGGTTTGGGAGGAGTCGGTTCCACTGAAGGTGATTAAGCGAATGGAACATTCACAACGGGGGAAGAAGGTGCTGGAATAGCCTCCGGAGTTGGAGTTGGCTTCCCTTGACCTTCTTAGTAATCTCACAAGTAAAGTCTCACAGACCTGGTACCAGTTAAGGCTTCTTCTTTAGATACAGGTTCGAAAGACACCATGTTACAATTCTTCGTGCGGCTCTTGTTTTTAGAATGTTTCTTCTGGCAGGATGAAGAGTCCGTCCAGAAACCCAAGACAACACGAGATTGGTTGTGTGAGAGGCATAGAAAAAGAGGCACCAGAGATCCTTTTCCATGATTCAGGTCGGGGTCCTTCTGTAAATCATATCCCATCTTTGTCATTAGTTCACGGGACTGTGGACTATACAGATGGAAAGTTGGTTGATATTTGGCCTCTAGCTTTGGCAGTGTTGTTTCAGAAGAAGAAGAAGAATTTGCCGCCGAGATGAAGGTATCAGTTCAAGGCGGAAGATGATGTTCACCCAATAAAGTCATATGACAAGACGTGTAATTGGTCGCCTTTTTAGATTTTGTGGCGGAAGGAGATACTTCGGAGTCAGCCACCAAGTCAGGATAGATCTACATAATTTCCCCTTTATCGGTAGACGGAGGAACAAGACCATCAATTCGTTCATGTGCGAGATTTACAATCTCCAGAGTAGTTCTCGGGATGGGGACAATGCCATCCTGTACAAGTTGAGCAGGAAATTACTAAACTGTAGAGAAACAACGTTAGCCATCACAGTCATCTCGTCCTGCTGGAGAGTGATTGTACCGGAATTGACAATCTCCTGGATCTGGCCTTTGAGCACATAGCATGCTCAAGTTGGATGTTCGATAAGCCCGTGGTAGACACAATATTGAGGGTGGTTAGTGTTACCTACTTCCTCTAGCCGTTTTGCGTCCGCCAGCTGGAGTTTATTGCTTTTGATCAGGTAATCGAAGATGCTCATGACATCATCCTCATCGAAGGAGTATTCTTCTTTCAGACGAGGTGCTCTCGGTGGTGGTGCCGTTGGAGTAGGTGTTGATTGACCTATATTGACGGCTAGAGCTTTTTTACCTTTGACATTGATAGCCAAAGTCTTCTTGTCCTTACGGTTGTTCTAACGACCACCGCTATTGGATGCAGCATGTTCATCTCTGTCAAGATTAGGCATCTGAATGCCTAATTGTTTGAATTTATCAGCACTTTCTTCTGCCGCCTTGGCATTCATTATGAATGAAGGCCAATCCTAAAACTGTGTCGATCCAGTCCAAATGCTGATTATAGGCAACAAGTTTGATTTGCAAGTGTCTATAGTCAAAGCATCTGGAGTTCCGAGAGGCATTTTGAGTGCCTCACGGAGGAATCGTTTAATGAAACGTTCAGTAGTTTCACTATGTCATTGTTTGATTTTGATGAGGGCAGACATAGTCGTGTCGTTTGTTCCCTCATAAAATCGTTCCAGAAACATTTGTTTAATCCAAAAAATAAGGTTATGCAACCGTCTGGCAAACTGCGATACCAGTCGTAAGCTGCACCAGCTAAGCAACCAAGAAATACCCTAGTTAGTAAAGCATCATTTAGTTGGACTTTGTCACGCCCCAGAACCAGAATACTGGCAAGTAGGGAAGGACCAGGCCAGCTACGTATACCAAAGTACTCTAGTACTCCGAAATAACGTATAAGCTGTATAGACATGGGGGTTACTAATACAATCCAACATGCAATCCTAGGTCAAGAATCCTAGGTATCTCAATCACAGACAAATATGTAAAGTACAAGAAGTATGATCATCAGACATAAAATAGTAAAGCGTCCCAAATTATATATATATATGGATGATCATGAGACTAGTAATACAAAGAGGAGAACTAGCAAGAGTAATAGTCATACATGATAAGCTCTAGCTATAGTCTAGAATACGCTAATCATGTTTAGGCCCGCAGGCTAAATGTCAAGTCCAAAACACGAGCTAAACACGTGCTCGGAGGATAAATGCCACAAAAGAATAATGTACATAACTAGTGGGCGAAAAGAAGGGACCCACTCAGGTACTCTGGTGCACTGGATAATCACCAACGAATGGAAGGTACGGAAGATCCTCGGACATCTCTACCATATCTGGCCAAACAAAACCAGTGGGATCAGTCCCCCAATAGCAAGTACCATAAAGGAAGCCAAACTATGAACTAAAATCATCAATAACTAACATAGCAACGGATAAAGACAGAAATAAGTAAAAGCAAATCAAGACTCATGCGCTACCAATGCACTTATCCTGAGAATAGAAAAGACATAAAGTAAAGCAACATGTATCATAAAGTAAAGGACATGTGACATAATGTAAACTGTGTACATGTAAGGAAAAGGAAGCATGTGAACATGAAAGATAAACTAGACATGTGAGCATGTAAGATAACTGGGACATGTGAGCATGTTAGATAACTTGGACATGTGAGCATGTTAGATCTATATAGAACGACAAATGATAAGATAACTTAGGAACTATTCCGAAACCCAGGTTACAACCCGTAAACCAAATAAGGACTGGGGTTGTAACCCTTCTCTTGAACAGAACTTTAGTATCTAATCATTTATCGGCAAAGTAAAGCTTAAACAAAGATGTACTGAAATAAACAAATCCAGACACTGCCTAGACAAAACTAAACTAGACTGGACTCCATACAACAATCACGGCCAAGCAATAAGTATGGCTTTATATAATATCTAACTAGGGTTATCATAATCCTAATTACTAACATATGTAAGTTTGAGAAATCCAAGTCCAGTTACCTGCCTACTACTACCTGAATGTTCCAAGCCAAAAAGAAAACAAGTATAGCAGACATACTGCAGTAAGATACATGTGTCATAAGGAGGTGCCCTACTCGACGGTGTGCTGGAAGAGTGCTCATCGTAATAGATAGCTCCAAATTCCATGTATATATATAAGACCAAGACCAAAAGGGCAACAAGTAACTGGAAAAGTCTCCAATGATCTAGGTAATCAAGCGAGTTGTTTAGTCCTTAACATTTTCTTGTTGGATTCTGGGTGTGACATTCCACAGAATTCATCCTAGACATGAGACATGCGAGACTGGACAAAAAGCATGAATGTGCACTATAATAAGCCACAACAAGAAAATATAATAAACTAGAAGCTAGGAGTGCACTACGACGAGCCACTATAGAGAAATAAGGGAGTGCGCCATGCCAGGCCACTATCATGTAAACAAAGAAGGACATGTATCATGAGTGCGCCACGACGGGCCACTATCTAGTAAGCAAAGAAGGCATGGCAACAACTATCGTAGCATATAAGAAAGAATCGAAAGGAAAGACATATCATGGCATGTGAGAAGGAATAAATATAAAGTAAGTACTTGTCATAGAATAATAATTGTACATGTGCTAGTGTCAAGTGTATATAGGGTGTACAATCATTCTCTAACTATACAAGGTCATTTAATCATTTTAAGAATTCATTACCCTCGAAGAAAATTTCAAAAACGGACATAAACGGGCAAAAACTGTAAAAAAAAATAACCCAAAACATCTAAATTCAGTATACCGACGGTATACTGCAGTATACCGGCTCGGCCAAAGACAGAAAGTTTCTGGACAGAAAATCGGAATACTTCGGAATTCCGTCGGAATTCTGATTATCTAGGCAGCAACAAAATATCCGATTTTGCCAAAACTTGTTACGGCCATAAAAACTTTATTTTAAATCGAAATTCGAATTTTCAAAAGTCAAAATTATATAAAATTGAATTCTCTACAACATGAAAGTATTAGTTTTTACAAATTAAAACATTTGATAGATCAATATCGTAAATACTCCAAAAAGAGGTTCTCGGGATACCGAAACGGGTTCCGATATCCACCAAACTCAAAATCCATGGTATACAAAGTAGGTGAGGGCCTCATATATGCATATGTGACCAAAATCCATGATGGTAACCCTAATATCGCTCTCGATACCGAGTTTTCGACTAAGTCAATATTGGATTTTTAATATAAAATCAAAACATAGTTTAAACCAATTTTAGAAACATGCATATAGATGAGAATCGCAAGAAAAACATATTTAACAAAATAAGTTTAGGACAATTATAAGCATTTAACTCCAAGGAAAACAAAAAGACAACAAAATAACATTGTTCAAGAATTTGGCAAGATGTACTTGCCTAGGTTCTCTAACAACCATGCCTAATCTTCTACTCCTCCTCGTGGGGGGAGGGGTTAGACACCACACCCAAGGCCTTAAGGCCAAGCTCTTGGCAAGCTCTATGGGGGAGGGAAGAGAAGAAAAAATGAAGAGGGAGTGAAGAGAATAAAAAGAGAGAGGAGAGAGAAAGTGAAAGTGTATATATAGAAGGGGAATTAATTATGACCGTTGGATCGTGATCCATGTCAAAATCTAAGTCAATCGAGGCCATCCAAACAAAACCATATATCCAATGGATAATAGGGTGCATCTACACTATTCACGAAAATATATAAATACTATTCATCAAAATATCCAAAATACTATTCATGAAAATATTGGAAACACTATTCATAAAAATATCTGAAATCGTAAATATCTAAAATGTGGAAAAATTGTCCGAACAGTATGCCGTCGGTAGACACTGATATACTGACGGTATGTCGGCCAAGGAGAAAATCTATAAGTTGAAAACATTTCAAGCGTTACGAAAACCAAGAAAATATGAAATACACTACAAAATACGTATCCGTATATAAATACTGATACTGTGAGACGTGTCTCACAACTCTCCACAACTTAAAAAATTCCGTCGAAATTTCCTAAATCTGAAAATTATGACAATCAAAACAAAGTATGGCATGTTAGTAAGATAAAGACAACAGTAATATAAGTAAATGCGTAAGCAATAACACAACCACAATCAAGAAGAGATGGAGGCATATGAATAAATATGTCTTCTGAGTCAGTTGAGTAGGTGAAGGCCTACGCTGACTCCCAAAAATGGATAAGGGTCAAGTCTCAAAGTAAGTCGGTACCAATGACTTAGTCTAAGACATGACTCTACCCATGACATATCTTCGTAGTCGAGACATGTGGTAGATATCATGTATTTCAAGATACGAAGACAGAAGAGTGAGACGAGAAACTCGCATTCGTTTACCGAAAAAGTCAAACCGACCGTTGTACTCCAGATATAGGTGGAATACAAGGCCGCCGACGGGAACCCAAGATATACTGCCACTACCTAGGCTGCTACTGAAAGATAAATCAAAAGGGCATAACTGAAAAAAGACCATAAAGATAATACCTGAGACTCCCAAGGTACTACCCTCATGCAGATACTAGAGTTGCCCCTGAGATTGTGCATACAATCGCGCTCTGTGCTGCCTGACCCTCTGAGCTCGCGATAGTGGAGGATCCTTCTGGCTGCAAGTTCTCAGCTTGAAATACCTTCGGTATTCCTTGCCCACTACGGTCTATCAACATCTGGATACTCTGCTGGAGAACGAGATCTTATTGTTGCTGTGACTCCATCATATCCTTGATGATCCCTAGGAATGTATGTACATCGGGATGATCTGATACTACCTTTACTCGGACTATTGACTGTAATGGTGGTACAAGATACCCTAACTCTGGAGATGCCTCGACTGGATGATGATTTATCACTGGTACTGACTGATGAGACTCTGGATGAACCAGTAATACTGACTGCACGAGCATAACTGTCTGATCGAGATGGACGAACATCACTGCCCTCGGGTCGACTATGGACTCTACTAAAACCTATGTCATGCTCCAGAACCAGAATACTGGCAAATAGGAACGGATCGGGCCAGCTACGTATACCAAAGTACTCTACTACTCCAAAATAGTGTATAAGCTGTATAGACATGGGGGTTACTACTCCAATCCAACAGACAATCCTAGGTATCACAATCACAGACAAATATATAAATACAAGAAGTATGATCATCAGACATAAAATAGTAAAGCATCCCAAACTATATATATATATGTGGATGATCATGAGGCTAGTAATACAAAAAGGAGAACTAGAAAGAGTAATAGTTATACATGATAAGCTCTAGCTATAGTCTAGAATACGCTAATCATGTTTAGGCCCGTAGGCTAAATGTCAAGTCCAAAACACGAGCTAAACACGTGCTCGAAGGCTAAATGCCACAAAAGAATAATGTACATAACTAGTGGGCAAAAATAAGGAACCCACTCAGGTACTCCGGTGCTCTGGGTAATCACCAACGAGTGGAAGGTACGGAAGATCCTTGGGCATCTCTACCATATCTGGCCAAACAAAACCAGTGGGGTCAGACCCCCAATAGCAAGTACCACAAAGGAAACCAAACTATGAACTAAAACCAGCATTAACTAACATAGCAACGGATAGAGACATAAATAAGTAAAAGCAAATTGAGACTCGTGCGCTACCAATGCACTGATTCCGAGAATAGAAAAGACAATAAGTAAAGCAACATGTATCATAAAGTAAAGGATATGTGACATAATGTAAACTGTGTATATGTAAGAAAAAGAAAGCATATGAACATGAAAGATAAACTAGACATGTGAGCATGTAAGATAACTGGGACATGTGAGCATGTTATATAACTGGGACATGTGAGCATGTTAGATCTATATAGAACGACAAATGATAAGAAGCTAGGAGTGTGCTACGATGAGGCACTATAGAGAAATAAGGGAGTCTGCCATGACAGGCCACTATCATGTAAGCAAAGAAGGACATGTATCATGAGTGTGCCACGACGGGCCACTATCTAGTAAGCAAAGAAGGACATGTATCATAAGTGCGCCATGACGGGCCACTATCTAGTAAGTAAAGAAGACATGGCAACAACTATCATAGCATATAAAACAGAATTGAAGGAAAGACATATCATGGCATGTGAGACGGAATAAATAAAAAGTAAGTACTTGTCATATAATAATAATTGTACATGTGCTAGTGTTAAGCGTATATGGGCTGTACAATAATTCTCTAACTATACAAGGTCATCTAATCATCTTAATAATTCATTACCCTTGAAGAAATTCTCAAAAACAGACATAAACGGGTAAAAACAGTAAAAAAAAAAAAGCCCAAAACAGCTAAATTTGGTATACCGGTTGTATACTGCGGTATATCGACGATATTCCGGCCAAAGAAAGAAAGATTTTGGACAGAAAATTGGTTTACCGCCGGTATACTTCGGAATTCCGATTATCTAGGCAGCAACAAAATCTCATATTTTGCCAAAACTTGTTTCGGCCATAAAATTTTTATTTTAAATCAAAATTCGGATTTTTAAAAGTCAAAATTGTATAGAATTGAATTCTCTACAACATGAAAGTATTAGTTTTCACAAATTAAAACATTTGATAGATCAATACCTTAAGATACTCCAAAAAGAGGTTCTCGGGATACCGAAACGGGTTCCGATATCTACTAAACTTAAAATCCATAGTATACAAACTAGATGAGGGCCTCATATATGCATATGTGACCAAGATCCATGATGGTAACCCCAGTATCACTCTCGATACCGAGTTTTCTACTAAGTCAATATTGGATTTTTAATAAAAATCAAAACCTAGTTTAAATGAATTTTAGAAACATGCATATAGATGAAAATAATAAGAAAAACATATTTAACAAAATGAGTTTAGGAAAATTCTAAGCGTTTAACTCCAAGGGAAACAAAAATGACAACAAAATAACATGGTTCAAAATTTGGCAAGATGTACTTGCCTAGGTTCTCTAGCAATCAAGCCTAATCTTCTACTCCTCCTCCTGGGGGGTTAGACACCACACCCAGGCCTCAAGGCCAAGCTCTTGGCAAGCTCCAAGAGGGAGAGAAGAGAAGAAAAAATGAAGATGGAGTGAAGAGAATAAAAAGAAAGAGGAGAGAAAAAGTGAAAGTGTATATATAGAGGGAAGAATTAATCATGACCGTTGGATTGTGATCTATGTCAAAATCTAAGTCAATCGTGGCCATCCAAACAAAACCAAATATCCAATGGATAATAGGATCTACACTATTCACGAAAATATCTAAACAATATTCATCAAAATATCCTAAACATTATTCACGAAAATATCAGAAATACTATTCATAAAAATATCTGAAATCAAAAATATCTAAAATATGGAAAAATTGTCCGGACGGTATGTCGTTCGTATACACCGGTATACTGACGGTATGTCGGCCAAGGAGAAAATCTAGCAGTTGAAAAAATTTAAAGCATTACGAAAATCAAAAAATACGAAATACACTACAAAATACGTATCTGTATATAAATACTGATACTGTGAGACGAGTCTCACAGAGTTGATCAGTCATTACCTTAAAGTGATTGAGGTACTGGCTTGGAGATGTGCTGCCATCAAACAACATTATAGTAGGAGGTTTGTACTTGGGGGAAAACTGAACTTCTTTCCACTCAATAGGGTAGGGTTGTTTGATACCAAGCTTATGTAGACCGTCTTTCTGTTTAAAGGCTTCAAACTGAGTACGCAAAAGTTTTACGACTTCATTAGCGTCTCCTGATGGTTACAGAGTAGTGGATTAATTTGGTGTGTTGGGTGGAGGGACTGCATCATTAGCGTCTCCAAGGCAGCAATTCTCTGCTCTTGACTGTTGAAACTAGATACATCTTGTTCCTCATTGATGACATATGCTGTCACTTCTCTAGCTATTGAAGAGCAGATGGTCCGCTCGAAACTTTTACTGTCGGCATCAAAATCATATAAAGAACTACCCCCGGGACAAAGGATAGGAAGATTCCTTTGACTTAAAGAATTTTGGGGAAAGCCAGGTAGATTCCTTTGACCGATTGTTTCTTGGTCGAAATGAAAATTCCTTTGACCTATTGTAGCTTCGTTGAAAGAAAGATTCCTTCGACCGATTGGAGCTCAGCTTATTGATCTAGTATGTCGATAAACCCCGTCAAATGAGCGATGGGTTCGAACCGAAGGTCTATGTTTACCGGTTCGAGATGACATACGTTTTGGGCTACCTCCAGTATCGTGAGAGTGATGAGTCATCATGTTAACAGAGGCATATATTGACTCGTCTTCATTTTCTGAAGATACTTCGACATGACGGGTCAGAGTAAGACGATCAAAGACTGACCGTTTGGCTGCTTTGCAACAATATTTGATTGTGCTCTCATGTGCGTTACAATGGTGCACTGTAGGTTGAGATAGAGATACGACCTTCCGTTTCTTTGAAATTAGGTCACGGAGGTCGATTTCATTCGCTGAGGAAGAGGAGAGATATGACCTATTCTTGGCCTTATTGGTCACTTAAAGGTATAAAGAAGCCCCTAATTCAGCAGCATAGGTGATGGGATTCTTATTTTTGGCATTCATCTTTGGGTGCTCTAAGGCATTAGGCGCCATCATTTGAACATGGCCCACATTGGTAGGCAAAAATTTTGGGCGCTCAGAGCTTGTGGGCTCCATTGCTTGTTTAGTAATGGGGCACATATTTTGATTAAGTTTGGCTTGGCGCTTATTAAGAAGGGTACGTAAATCAGTGTCAATCATTATTTCAATCTGTTGCACTTGGAGTTTTCCTCGTGTATTGCGACTTATACGCATAGTAGGAAGTTCTTCATTCATATGGGCACCCTCTAGCGGGCGTCTATCTCTATGTGATGTGCCTCTCGAAGGAGTTGGCATCAGAGAAGGAATATGAACAGTAGATTTGAGAGAATAGTCACTCCTGAAGGAGTTGGCGTCACAGTAGAAATAGGAACAACAGATTTGGACATCCATTCGAGGTGCGTCTTCAGAGCGCTGCCACACACTTTTGCAGTGCGCCTGACCTGGTTCACAATAGCAGTTTTACGCGCTCTGTTTGCAGAAACAGGGGCGTGTTTAGCACCAGGAGCGCCTAGCATCTCTTCGAACGCTATTTGGTCGATTTTAACGACCATCATTTCTTTCTTAGTACCAACCGATGATAAATCGCTTTGAGTTGTCACCTTCTCATCGGAGGAGAAGGTCGTCCCCAGCAGTCGCCATTTTGTTTGCAAAAACAAAAAGTTCTATTTCAAACTTTAAAAGAATCGTACAAGAGCATAATAAATTTTAGGGAAGTACAACTGTAGGAGTCTGGTCTGAGTGACGACCACTTTGTCCCTTTGACGAGGTGATTGCAGAAGAAAGCAAGCTTATCATCATGTCTCGGAGCTTCGATTGAGGAGGAATCTTCTATATGGCTCGGTCGTGTAGAAGTATCGACAGAACTTCGGCTTCGATTAACGATAGAAAACCCGCACTTTTGAATGGTTGATTGCAGATGAGAATGCTTGGATTCTGGAAATGAGATGAATGCTCTATCTATACCCCTCCTCTGTGTGTGTATGTTTGAAGAACATGAATCTATTTATAGAGCCAAGAAATAACTACAGGTAGTTATTCAAGATAGGCGCCCCTATATGGAAAGGCGCCTAAGCCACTGTGCACCACTTTCAAAAAGGACGCCTATTACTTTTTTGAGTGTCATTGACATATGGAAACCCATGCTGAATAAGCACTTGATCATGGCCAAGTGATGTGCACGTTCTTCGAGAAACTCGGAGTAGTGCACCACGTTCAATATAGATGACAGCTTATCACGCCATGTGGATTTATGTGCATCATTCCAATACGGCGCTTCATCATTTAGGTGCATTTAAGAAAACTGGGTGAATTCTTGGAAGGGTGCCTATCTCAATTAGGGGTGCCTAAATCTGTACAGTCAGACTTCTTGATGGCATAATTTGAAAAATTCTTGCCACGTGACCATTCACTCCGAGGCGCCTAAGAGAATAGGCGCCTAAATAGAAAAATAGCTGGGCGCCTTTAAGATAGAAATATTTGGGCGCCTACAGAGATTTTACTGCTTCACTAAATCTTTGTTGTAATCTAGAAAAGATAAATTATGTTCTAAAACTACTTCTTGCACCTTTAGTTGTTTTATTAAATGCTGGAATGGATATATATGTTCTTGTTCCTCTCATGACTGGATATATATATATATATATATAAACTGATATATATGTTTATATATAAGTTAAGTTAAGTTGAGTTAAAAATAAGAAAAAGAAAAAAGATACTGTAGCAGTAGCTACAGTAATAGGCGCATCCCGACCCCCCGCCCCCTCCCCCCTCCTCCCCCCCCGCGAGCGCGCGCGCGCTAAACTGCCGAAGTAAAGAATGGATTCTAAATCCAATCTCTCAATTTAAATCACCAAATCACTTCAAATCTTTTCCTATTAAATCCTATATAGATTCTCCACTAGATTAAATCAATTCAAATCTAAATTTTGCTCAAATCCTATCTAATTTCGGATTCGAAACCTATATACTCGAAAAACCAAAAAAATTTATTTATTCTAAATTCCTCCTCGTTTCTATTACAAACTTCGATTCCTTGCACCCGAGCCTCGCTGACACCCTGCGCAGCTACCCTGCCGCTTGCACCTCGCCGTCGACCGCCGCATTGCCGGGGAACGGAAGAAATTCGTTCACCAAACAGAGTTGCATTGTTTCGAAAACACAGCAAGGTACCCATCTTCGGGTACTGATTTCTTCATGCTCGTTCATTCGTTTTCGATTTTATGAACTTCTGTACAATGCCCACATGACCCTCTTCAAGATCCTTCAGATGGATTTCGAAATGACCCTCTGACGCACTAGAAAAATCGAGATGAAGTTGGGGAAAAACTTAATTTCTGTAATGTTAAAAACTGTTTCAAAACCAAAACTTGGAAGCCAAATTTTGATCTGTACATTAAGGTTTTTTAGAAAATAATTAAAAACAGTCAACAACAACCTAAATGAGATTACAATGCACCTTTTAGATCTACGTTTCGATTATTGTACAAAAAGTTATGTGTTGTTAAAGTTGAAGGAAAAACTGTATTAGAAACTGAGATTTTTTTGAAAAATCTACCAATACGGCATGTGCCCCGAAAAATCGGGCGACGTGGTTGAGCACTATACGCATCGAAAGACGCGTATGGATGTTGCCAACGTGTGGGAATTGGCGGAATCCGATTTCGTTGTGTTTGCGCGACGAAATCAGTACGTATCCGTCGAGATACCCCCGTATCGACTTTTTGCAAACATGGCCTAAATTTGTGTATGGTCATCGATTCAAGATGAAACTTGCGCCAATAGGACCGTATCGATTTTCTAGTCCTGTATGCCAAATTTGGTCCGATTCTGAGAAGGTCGACCGGAACGCCTATTTAGCGGGTCCGTGACCCGATCCAACATGCAAAATTGTGCAAGGCCTACTGGAATTCAATTTTGGCCATACGGTTGGGCTCATCTCATCAAACTAGACCCATAGAGATGTAGTTTGATGACTTTAGAGACCATAGGTACTGGCATGCATTTCGGTACAAACGGGTCCAACAGCGGACATCGTTTTGATCCGATATTACGATTTTGCCCCTGTGTCCAGAATCAGACTTTTGAAAGGGCGATTCCTGAAATATCTTTTACACCAGGAATGTTCTTAATGTTTATTTTAGCATCCGAAGCCGTTCATGGATTTTGAGCTCTATTGCTGACGTGATTGATTATTTGGAGTTGTCATTCCCGTACCACCGGGCAAGATACCTTGCCACCATATTCTATGATTTCTTTACTTTATTTTTCAATTATTCATATTTAGTTTCATATATTATGTAAATTTTATATCACTATGCGTCCCAGTCACACTCGGGTGCAAGCGACCCTATCGGTCATTTTACTTGTTTTTGTTATTTCTCTTGCATTGACTTAGCCTAGTGACCACCCATTGATAATGAGATATTGGTATATCTCATACGGCCTTGACACTTGCTTTATCACGTGTTGTGAGTCACATGTAGGACACGTACTCGCGTAGTCGGTTAGCCACCGATACGTTTAGGCGTGGACGGACAAAAGTAACTGCCAATAGAATTGCATACAGTAGACTTGGCAGTTACTAGAGGTTCATATTAGTCATAGAGATGACGATACTAGGCATTGGGTGGGGAGAACAATACTTGGCGTATGACTTCTGTTACACTTTTTCTTGTAATCCGAAGCTCCTGGAGATACGGGTATGATTATCCACTCAGGTTAGCCACTGACGTTCTTGAACGTTATGCTCTTGGTCACTGGTGCCCAAGAGTGTAACGCCCCAGTCCCAAAATACTTAGGACTAAGTACGTATCCATGCCAGCTGTATATACGAAGTATACTCCAATGTATGGAACCCCATTTGTATACATAAGCTGTAAAATGCAGTAAACTAATAACTAAATCATCCACCAAATAAATAGAATAATATATAAATCAACTATGAACTTTGTCATTTATACATGTAGTTGGGCAGAGACGAATCCACTACCAACTAATCAAAATGAAAGAAAATATACAAGAAAAACCGATAAAATGGCAAGACGAACTAGAGCAATCACCTTCGAAGGAATGGAGAAGATCACGACCATGGCTTGAATACCTGTGAATGACAATAGCACACACCTAGAGAGATAACCGGGTCCTCAGAGGGACGTAACACGATACATAAAGAACATGCCCCTTAACTGAATATATATATGTCATTATCACGACCCGCACCCTAGAGTAAGGGCACGGGACGTGGGTACGTCCAGCCTACGCCGCAGTATCGGCGGTAGAACGCTGTCCTAGGTCACAACACTAACAATATAATGCTAAGCAGTTTTACTCCCCGAATGGGGGTGACATAGCAGAATGTAAACTCAATCACAACTAAGGAAGAACATGATAAAGATAGATAAAACATGAAATCCAAAAGAGATACAACAGAAAGAAGTCTAAGTGTCTAAGATACACAAACCCAGAAATATCTCAAAGCTCGAATACAGTAATCCATAAAGTGAATACAACTCAAGACAACTGAAAAACTATCTATACAACCTCTACTATATCTCCTCTAGGCTAGCAGGCAACTTCCAGGCTATCTGTAAAATTTATCAACAGGTCCAGTTAGGACAGGAGCGAACACAATACATCTCAACATCATAGCAGGTTAGAAAATATAATTATGCAGTAAAGTAAGATACATGATCTGATAGAAAGTACAGAATTAAACAGAGAGAGAACTGTAATAGAAATATCTACTATAAGTAGAGAACTAACAGTGGCTAGTGAGTCAGAGTACAATATAAACATGTGAATGGCATAGGAGATTCTGGAAACTATACTATGGAGTGATTCTGGGAACTATACTACTTGGATATTATTCACATGTCTACTTCTACTCTCCCGTACCCCCAATCAATACACAAGGATCCAGCCAGGTTATGTTATGATTCCATGCAATGGCCCATAAGGGGTGATACATGGTAGGCCCATAAATGGGTAATTTTGGGAATGCCCATAAATGGGTGATTCTGGGAATGCCCATAAATAGATGATTCAAGGAAACTCTGTGATCATGAGAGTACATGTCATAAGTGATCAATGAACCATGAAGCATAGTGATACACCATGTAGTGAAACGCACAGAACATGTAGTATCCGATGCTCCTGAGGGGATAACATCTCAAGAAGGGATCCATATAGTACTAATTCGTGTTACCAACGTGACAGCATCAAGTAAAGTAATCTAAAGCAGGAAAATAATTCTAACAGGATATGAAATGATCAGAGAATGTACTCGCATGATGTCTGAATGTCCAAAGTAAATATACTTTTCGAGGAGAGGTGTCTGGCTCCTAATCAGAACAGCACAAGTCACAACAAGTCCAAAATGGCAATATGAAGTTCTACTATGCATTCTACATGATTCTAGGTCAATCTAGACCAAAGTCAACTCTTGGTCAACTTTGTCAATCCTAAAAGTCAAACCTAGGTCAACTATGGTGAAACTAGGTCTAACAAGTCTAAATTAGGTCAAACAAGTTATTCTAGGTCTAAACAAACTAAGTATATGCAAATCAAGTATCCAAGATAGCTACTAACTCATAGCCTAAGTCACTTGCTAAACCAAGCACAAAACTAAACCATAAGCTAATAAGGCACACAAACTTAGTCATATAATGTATATATATTATTCACATCCACTATCATATACATAGATTATATAGGAAAGCTATATATAGGCACACACACACACACACACACACACATATATTATATTATTATATATATATATTATATGAGAGAAGAGAGGAGAGAGAGAGAGAGAGAGAGAGATAAAGAGGTAAAAGAGTAAGTGAGTATGTGTGTGTTTGGCATGTGTGTGAAAGAATATGTGTTAATGTTCTAAAATTTAGTGATAGGTAGGTGTATGTGACATGGATACATGATGTCAAAGGGTTATGAATGCATGTGTGTAAAAGGTTATAGGTTAACTCAGTTTATAGAAATACATACATACATACATACACATATACTTACCTTGTATACATGCATACATACATATCATGTATATTACATTTACATGATACATACATGTATACTTGTATTATATATACTTACATTCATTATATTAGATACTTGTATTTATATTAACATATTGCAAACATTCATTTCATTCATGCATCTATGCATTACCTACATATTTTATAATATGCATACATTGTATATTCATATCATTTCATACATTAACATAGAGACATACAAACATGCACACATATCATATTTTATACCTTGTATTACCTTACATATCATGTTATATCATCATTCATTTCTTTCATATATTATATTATCTTTAAGTTGAATACAACATATATGGATACAATACATTATCTTGTGCTTGCATTCATATATTACATTCTATATTACCTATAACATTTCCTCCATTCATTCATGCTTGTATCGTATACTCTACATTACCATACATGTTACCATTATATATTGCATTAAATATTATACATTATGCATTCATATCTATATTACATATATATTTTGCATTCATATCTAGCATTCATTATATACTTTCATGCATACATTGTATATCATTCTTTCATTCATGCATTTATGCATTGCTTACATACATTATATTAATTGTATTCCTACATGCTTGCATTCAACCATATATATACATTAATGTAAAGAGGAGATATATCATAATATATCATTTCATTCATCTAACATATCATGTATTACATACTCTATATTCATTTAATATCCATACTACATAGGCTCATAGGTTACACAAAATGCATATATCGTATATTTACTCTTCTACTTAAAATCAATACTGTACCAATTGGGCCTCAAATAAATTCTAGAATTAAAGTGTGTCGTAGCCCTTTGTGTTAGCTTTCCGAACTTTAAACGGATTGCATTTTCGTGTCCGAAGCTCCCGAATCGCAAAAATATCGAAACGCGTTCGTCTTTCGTACAGCTGACACTCAAAATTTTTACAGAAAGTTTCAAACGAATTTGGCTTATTAAAATATATTTGGAAAGCTAACTTCGATACGGTTCTTTTAAAAAAATGGAGATAAATCGGACTTCTAAGCTAAAAGTTATGACATTTCTAAGTTGCTTTGGTTAATAAAACGTGGTGATGATATTATGACGAATTTGAGTTGTTTTGGACAAAAGAACACATATAGGCCAAAATACTTGGATACAAACATAGGTATCCAAATGAAACTCATTCTAACCATCCTAACTAAGATCAATCCACTCTCTAACCATTCTAAAACTGAATTTAAACATCTATTTAAACTATTATCATACATACATACACATGGGTGTCCTAATTTGGGATCTATCAAGTAGGACACAAGACACATATCTAAAATCCTCAAGAGAGCTCCAAATGGCCTCAAATTTGAATCTAAATGGGACACATGCATGAGGATGGATCCTACGGATTCAAAACTAATTTATAGGAAAGAAAATCGATTTAGAGGATGGGTTTTACCTATTGGGAGTAGAATCCAATGAAATCCTTTAGGACACGGCTCCGATACGAAGATCCCTCAAAGTGGACACTCCATCTTGCACTCCTCTTCCAATCTTTGGTAGCACCCTTCCCTTTGGAGAATGGGAATGATTGAAGGGAAGGTTTGGTGAAGGAATGATTTGATTTGGAGATCAAATCAATGGGAAGGCTCTCTAAAATTGGGGAAGAACAAAAGGAAATAAAAGAGGCAAGATTGTAATGAATGAAATGAATCATTCTTCCCTAAAGGTGGCTGCCATAAAGAGTCCATTAGGGCTAATGGAAAATGTCCTATTGCCCCTCTCTAGTCTCATATGGTTAAGTCTAGACTAGGTTCAAGTTTGGGGTCAAAATGATCTAGTTTTGAGTCTCTAACTTAACCATTCTAACATGATAAAAATTATTTTAATTAACTAAATTAATGTTGGGTCGTGAGCCATGCTTAACTTATATATTGGATCCCATCTCGAGTTTAAGCTACCGGGTCACAATACAAGTCGGAACGAGACGAAACTCAAACCCGACTAAACAAATCCAATAAAAACAATATTAAAAATATAAAAAATTCCAAAATATAAAATATGAAAATGACCAAAATCATAATACATCAATTTAAATATTATTAAAATAATCTAAAATTCACCAATTAATCAAAATCCTAAATAATTCAAAAGTCACAAAATGACCAAAATACCCTTAGCCTAAAAAGTTGTAAATAGTCATTCTAATCACATGGTTAGGTCCCCATGGTCATGGTTAGTCTCTAAGCTTAACAAACTAGGGATTAACTAGTTAACCATCAAAATCACAATTCAACATTTTAAATAGTTTTAAATTGATTAAAAAAATTTACCAAAAATCACAACATGAATTAAATCTTATTATCGATTAATCAAAATTATAAAAGTTCAAAATTACCCTCATTTTAGAAAAGTGGGTGTTACAGTCATCAATCACAAGTAAGGTAAAATAGCCTCATTCGTAACAAGATCCAATATTCATCATCGAAACAGTGGACTACCCCTACAACCAAACAAGTACAAGAGGTAGTACACTATACCATGTTGCGACATTGTCCCAAGCTACTAATAGATCGGGTGATATGACATTGACGAGGGTTACCTGACCATTCTAATGTGTTTATGCAGTAACAAACCTTTGACGCATGGGCACTCTGGCTATAGGAGCAGAAAACTCAGTTATGGTCCCACCAGGATACCAGGGACCAAAGCATAACATTCATCGAATGTCAGAGGCCGGTAGGAAATCAGGTATCTGGATCTAGGACCGTATCTCCAGCGAATAGCCGACAATAATAGAAAAGCATACGTGGCCCATACGTTAAGGAACTGTTCTTCCCATCCAATGCCTAGTAGAGTTACCTCTATGTCTCTATACCTATACTAACTGCCAAGTCTCCTAACATGTCTCTATTAGCAGTTATCCCTAACACATGAGCACAGGTGATCAGCCATCATGCAAGTACCTCTATATGCTACTTATCTCACAGATACCTTGTGGTACAACTGTGTCAAGATTTATGTTGTACACTACAAATGGTAGTCCCTTAACTCTAGGTCCATACAATCAGGGATAATAAGAAAAGTAAAGCTAATATCACTGAGCAGGCAATAAATCAGGAACTGTAATAATGGTAAAGCTACAAGAACTGGAATAAGTAAACAGTGATATGCCATGATAAAATGCAGACTATATATAAGCAGTAAATATGACAAGGTATCTTGCCTGAGGTTGCGCGCAAAAGGGCGACGTCCAAAGCTCGAACTGTCAAAATAATGAAGCGATGAAAGCCAAATCCAGCATACGTCCTCGGATGCTGAAATAAACACCATGAACGTGTTTTGAATAAAGATATGTCTAGGAAACTCCTGTCCAAAAGTCTAATTCTAGAACAGAGGTAAATTCGTAATTTTGGGCTAAAACGATATCCGTCGTTGCACCCATTTTGCACCGAAATGCGTGCCAGAACCTACAGTCTCTAAAGTATTCAAACTACATGTCTACGGGTCCAGTTTGAGGAGACGAACCCAACCAAAGTTAATTTTGGTGCACCGTGCACAATTTTGTCCGTTGGAGCGGGTCGTGGACCCGCCAAATAGGCATTCCAATCGACCTTCTCATAATCGGACCAAACTTGACAAGACCAGAAAAATGATACGTCCTGCTGGCAAGTTTCGTTTCGATTCGACGAACGTGCACAAAGTAATTTAAGAAATTTGAAAATGGCCGATACGGTAAATTTGACGGATACGCATCAAATTCGTTGCGCACACGCAACCAATTTGAATTACGTCAAAGCTCATGCGTCTGCGAAGTTGATACACACCTTTTGATGCTTTCGATTCGCGACCACGTCGCCTGGTTTGGTGAGACCACGTCGTATCGTAGATTTTTTAATATTTAAAATAGATTTTTCTCTAATTTGGAACTGATTTAAAACAAAATATAATAATCAAAATAAAAACTAAATTAGGGACTTATAGTCGTATAGGTTGTCTTCTAGTCTGTTCAAGTGGATTTCAAAATGGTTTTCTGATTTGACAGTAATCGAACCTCAAAGTAGGGTCGATGGGACAGTTTCTAACGTCCAGAAATCGATTTTTTTTTCGATTTTGGTACTCATTTTTCGTCGTGTACGATGCGAAACAAAATAAACTAATTGAATGGTCACGGAGTCCTATAGGTTATGAACATACCTGAGAGACGATTTAGCAATCGATCAAACGACTGCTGGGTTATCGCGCCGTAAAGTAGCCTCCCCGCAGGCTTCTACTTCTACTACGGTCTCTGTCGACTTCAGTGTGCGCGCCCATTTTCGACCACGACGGCTACCTCGACGCGCACGGCCCATGGGGTTGCCGCCCAGGGGATCAGATGGGTGGCAGAGGTTCGGGATTTTAGTTTTAGGGTTTGGGGGTCGTTGTGGTTGTTGTTTAATATATAGGTGCTGGCATTCACGGCTCGGGTTCGTTTATATAAGGGGGCTGGGCTCGGGTTGGCAAAGTTGTTGTTCCCTTTGGGAACAGTATCTTAGGAAAAAAATTCACGTATTTATTTACAAACTATATTTTTCATAAGTATACTTATTTATTATTTGAAATTCTATATTCTAGTAAGGCGCACATATATATATGCATACATTGATATATATACTAGAATATATTTTTACAAACATTAATCTAATTATTAAAAATAAAAAATACTAATATATTGGTAGAGATATTTCTATTCTAAGTACATATCGTTCATCATCTAAGTACATATATATATATATATATATATATATATATATATATATATAATAGTATATATA
>JANAVB010040216.1:12161919-12207849 GCA_029216955.1 Iris pallida | reverse complement strand
CCCCCCCCCCGCCGGGACGAGCTCCCCTTGCCGACTGGCCTCTTGTCGGAGCCCTGGCCCGGCGCCACCCTCCGGCCTCCCTTCCCTCGGGCCGCGAGCCCACCTCGCGCAGCGCAATGCCTTGGGCAGCGTGCCCCCCCTCTTGGGCAGCACAACGGTCCCCCCCCTCGGGACCGGTGCTACCGCCTCATTTGCCATTTCAAATTTCGTTTTGAATTTTCAAAATCACGTTTGTCTTTTGCCAAAAGAAAAAAAAAGGAAACAAAACATTTTGAATTTTGGTTAGTGACGCGTAGCGTCAGGATTTCTGTTTAGGGTTACACCCGCACCAATGTAGGAACTTGGGCTATCTCCCGGTTCAAACCTTTATTATTATGTTTCTATGAAGACTTTAGCCATTGTTCCAAATATAATATATATATATATATATATATATATATATATATATATATATATATATATATATATATATATATATATATATATATGTTGCGGATTGCTTAAGTTGGCTTTTCTTTTGTTTCTTTTTTTTTCCTTTTCCTTTTAATTTTTTTCTTTTGTTTTGTTTATTTTATTAATTCTTACACTCTTATTAATATGATGTATCCGAAAATCCTATTATAAACTGCAGGTAATCATATTAATATTCTTTGCTGCATACATCAATGCAGTGTCTATTCATGACTCATTTGGTTGTCAATTGATGTTCAGTTTGTGTTAATTGATGACACTTAGAACCCATGATGTGTTAGTTTTATATTCGACTAAACGGTCACGATGAGTTCAAACAATTTTTGGTACTCAAACTTACACTGTATGACACTTACACTCTTATCAAACTGAACACTTATATTCTTATCAACTGAGACTTTGAGAGTATGAATGTAACAGGTCAACATTGTAAAAAAAAAAAAATCTTCGTGTCCGTGCCATTATGGCACGGGTTATCCACTAGTAAACTAATAAAGTACAACAGCCCAGAGGCAGACCGAAACCCAAGTCCGAGTGCCACATGTTACCTTTTGAATATTGGCCGAAGCAAATTCAATGACGTTGTCATTCTTCTACTTACGTCGGTCAACAAAATTCGTCCAATCACGACCGGCCACATGACAACATGATTTCAGACGCAGTTTAACCCACTGTTCTGTTGGGAACGCAGTGTGATCCGAACCGAAGAGATCTCGTATATCCGTATATACGCATAAACGTTCAGCACCATCGGTCTCGAACCAATTAGAGCCGCTCAAACTAGTCCCGTAACCATATGCTCTGATACCACTTGTTGGAAACGCGGTGTGACCCCAATCGGACATGAGATGCGATATTGAATTAGACGCATATGTCTTAAAAGAGAATTATCATGTAAGGTCTGAACCAATTTCAATTATCTATACCACATGATTTCACCTTCTAATCGATGTCGGACTAAATTATCAACTCCATTGTCACCTCCTATTTGAACGTTCAACCGAAAACGAGATACAATCCAACATGTTCAACATAAAATAGACTAGGACGGTTCTACATAAAATAAACCAGAACTACAGTCTACAGTAAGAAAGACGTGACGTACGGTTTATAGTATTTTAAATCTATCATACTGGATCTGGGCGCATGCGCAGTACTCTCGTCCACAACAAGCGACTAGAGTGCAGACATTGAGGATGGAGCTCAGAGGAAAAGGCTCGCGCACTATCAACTTAAACAAAGCGCTACTGGATCTGAGGAAAGCAAAGAGAGAGAGAGAGAGAGAGAGAGAGAGAGAGAGAGAGAGGGTTCTTTAAAATAAGTAGTACTTCACTGCAGTTTTCTTTTCTTTTCTTTTTTTTTTAAATCTGAAAGAATTTCTCGAAATTACAATCACTTTTGGCTCCCTCTGCTCTAAGAATATCTGTGGGGATCATCGCATAATTAAAAACTGGAAAACTTTCCAGTTTAAACAAATAATTATTTGGATATGCGCATATACCTATATATGAAGCAATTTTAAATGCACCTCGTTTTATTTCTACAGTTCTCTCTATGCTTAATTATAAGCCAGCCCCTCATGCATCACCTCCAAGAACTCAACTATAGCATTGCATCCTGAATCTTTGGGTCCGCTTGGATATAATATTTTTATTTAAAATATTTTTTGAGTCTGACGTTTTATGTAAAGTTTTTAAAAAAAATTTATCTAGTAATTTTTTTGAGTTACTGATTTTGGTCAGCGCAAATATCTCCAAAAAACAGTAATGTTATTTTTGGTGTTTATAAACATCCAAAATTGGAACGTTTTGAGGGTTTTTTTTTCTTCTTCCATTTATATCATTATAAAAAAAAAACATAACTACAACTACTAATACCCTACCATAATTCTTCTTTCTCATTTTTGTTTCTCTTTAGGTTCCATCTAATGGCTACTTCCTCAAAGATGTGAATTTTTAAAATTTTGCGGTCCATTTGATATAGTAATGAATGATTGCCATAAAAAAATTCGGTTCATTTGATGTGGTAGTGAATACTTTGCTCTCAACATTTATGATTTATTACTTGTCAAACAATTTTATGTTTCTAAGTTATATGAGTGTATAAAGTATTGTTTGGGAGAAAAATAATATAATCTTCCTTCGGGATGACTTTTGTTTACATATGGACATATAAGTAATTTTGTTACTTTAAATACTTTCAGAACCGCTCGTTAATTAATTACCAAGCACGATCTAGATTGATTTAAAAGCCGCTAACCGCTTATAACCGGTACTAAAAGTACACCATAATCACTATCATACAAATATCACAAGTTAGGAATATATATCACAAATTAAGTAACAAGATTACAACTTATGTACAAATATCACATGTTAGATACATATATCACAAGTACCGATATCATAAACTAGGTACATATAAATAAGTTATGTAAATACATCACAAGCTAGGTACCAATATCAGAAGTTAAGAATAAATAGTATAAGTTATGTCACGTCCATTTCCGGATTCGTATTTCTGGATTTTGATATTTAAAATTTTCTCATAAACCAAGCTTATTACTGTGTTTCGTATTTATTGTGTAGCTGGTTTTAAATTTTTTATTATTATTGATTTTCATCTCCATATGTGAGACCACCCTAGATACGTAGAATAACCATTGGCAATTGCCATAGACCCGTGTGTAGAATGGACATCGAACCCGGTTCACACTTGGACCATTATTCCTTTGGTTTTCTTGGGTGGCTTGGATATGTGGCATGGCACATCTAAGGGCCAAGATTTATTCTCCACCATATATTAGCCATCTTCTCTCTCTCTATCTCCTCCTTCATTTTTTTACTCCTTCATATTTCTTTCTACATTCCTCTCCCTCAACTCAACCTAGGCAAGTACATCTTGCCCAACGGAGAAAACCATGATTTTGTTTCTTTATTTTTTTTTCTTACATTTAAGAGTCTATAATGTGTACATTTATATTCTCTACAAGTTTAATGTTTGGCATTTTCGTATTTGAGGGTTTTTTTGGGCCTAGATCTAAGTTTTAAAGTTAGGATTTTTTATGGTTTTATATGGGATTGATCTAGTAAAACTTGTTATTTTCGAAAACTAGTTGTAACATGTTGTAGAGAATTTGATTTCAAGCACTTTTGGCTTTTGTTTTTCCAGATTTTGAGTTCCATAGAGGAAGTTATGGCCATGACAAGTTTCAAGAAAATCCATGGCTGAACTTGTTGTTGGAGACGACGACGTCCTATGCGCGCAGGAGGCCATGCGGCAGTGTAATGACCATTGTTCGTATCACGTATCTCGGTATACGTGTACGTATTTAGACCCGTATTGCATGTCTCCTTGGTTGGTTCGGCCCAACTTGACTTGGTTCGGCTTGGTTTTGCATGGTTCGGTTTGCTAGATTTTATGTGGACCAAACCACTTCCACCTACCACCACATTCATTAAATATCCCACCTACCACCATCCTCTTCATTAAAAATCCCACTAACATTTCTCTCTCTTCATTACTTCTTCTTCTCCATCATTACTTCTTCAACCACTAGGGAGAGAGAGAGAGAGAGAGAGAGGGAGAGCTTAGGCAAGTGCACCTTGCTTCATGGAGGAAGTCTATTTTTATTGTTCCATTGTCTTCCTCATGTGTTTCTAAACCACTTTAGTACTTGACATTTTTCATTTCCATGGTTAAATATTTTTGTAGATCTAGCTTTGTGGTATTTTCGGTTTCCAGAATTTTGGATCTATCAAACTTGCATATTTGCTAGTTGAGGATCCCATGATTGCAGGGAATTTCGTTTGGTCCAAATTTGACCTATGGGAATTTTGCTGAGCCGTATGGGCATTTTAGCACTCAGCCGCATGGCCATTACACATTAATCTTGGCAGCATGCAAATGCAAAAGCCAGCCGCATAAGCATTCAGGAATGCATTAATGCATTACTCTAATAAGTGAGCCGCATATAGCTTAGGAATATTTAGTTAGTGCATTTCTTTAACATATTTTAATACATGCTTTTAGTTAATGCATATTAATGCATGTTTGTAATAAATTAATGTATTAGTGCTTTTGTATGCATTTAGCATGCAAGCTCACGTAAGGAGCCGCATATGCCTCCTTAGGAATGAATGAACTTTTGTATGCATTTAGCATGCAAGCTTACACAATGAGCCGCATATGCTTCAATGGAAATGCATTAAATAAACGCATTCACACTGATGCATTCAATGCATTACTAATAATGCTTTCCAGGCATTCTCATGCCTTGGAAATTAATGAGCCGCATAGGCTTCTGAAGACTTGATGCTTTATGCATTTAAGTCCTTATCTTTATGACTTGATGCTTTATGCATTTAAGTCCTTATCTTTATGACTTGATGCTTTATGCATTTAAGTCCTTATCTTTATGACTTAATGCTTTATGCATTTAAGGCCTTATACTTTATATATATTTTTATGCTTTTTAATGCATTTTGATGCACTATCCATACGTCAGCCGCATAGCCCCCCCCAAGGAATGCATGTGATGCATTCTTTTCCAAATAAATTTTTAGGCATTAATTAAAACATGTCTTTTCCAAATGCATTCTTTAATGTTTAAATACATTCCTTTCCTAATAGCATTCTTAATGCATGGATAATGCCTCACTTCAATGCATTATTAATACGTTTCCTTAATATATTTTATTGTTACATTCTTTAAGGAACCAGCCGCATATGGCCAGGTGACTACGGGCCGCATGAAAATTTTTTCGAGCCGCATGAGTCCCCACAGCCCTTGCCCCTTTTAATATTTAATTATTATATGTGTACTTGTGCTAAATTAATTATTTCCTGAAATGATGGTGACCCGTTGTGGTGCATTTTGATATGACATGATAGTGGCCCGACGCGGCACACTCCTGACAGTGAACATGACATGATAAGACTGGATGGCCTGGACACCGTGGATGATTGTGTTTGTACAATTGAACCGGTAGTGTTTGCATCATGTCTAGGACAGGGATCCCTGAGTGCCACGGTCAGGGGTACCCACTGTAAATGGCTAAGGCTAATAACTAGAATAATTCAGTAGTCATGATAGATTTCCCCAGCTACAGGCGATCCCATTATCCCGGCCACCATTGTGGGACTTGCAGCCTGCCGACGAGTAGGACACAAGTCCAAACTCGCTGATACATAGGAAGAATAATGTACTGCTTAATGAACCCAAGTCGCCTGGATAACCTGGATTAGCTGCATGGCTTATGGCTGGAGGAACATCCCACTGCATGTTGTGATAACCCTAGTTAGCTAATGTAGAAAGTCGTAGTCACTGATTGGCCGGGAGCGATTGTATGGTATGGTTTCAATGCTCAATTATTGCAAGCTTGATCGCATGATTGTCACTCTTAACAATAAAGATCAGGGGCTAAGTTCTGTTCAGGCGAAGGGTTACAACCCCGGTCCTTGTTTGGTTTAAGGGTTGTAACCTGGCTCCCGGAGCAGTTCTAAGTCCTCTCTTCGTTTATTGTCTTATTGCACCCCACGTCATGCTTGTAATATTTTACCTTACTAACAAGATTGGAGACGGAGTTCTATTCAGGTGAAGGGTTGCAACTCCGGTCCTTGTTTGGTTTAAGGGTTGTGACCTGGCTACTTGAATGGTTCCCTCGTACTCCATTATGACTGTTGTTATTCTTTTACTTCAAGTTCTTTTAACTGCTTTAATATATATATATTTTTCTGATGTGCTGGTTTTAGTTCTTAAGTGAAGCCTCCTTTGTGGCACTTGCTCTTTCTGGGATCTGACCCAGCTGGTTTTGTGTTGCCAGAATTCGGAGCAACCTCAGAGGATCTACCGACCTTCCAGCCCGATGGTGACCATCAGGCGTGACTAGGGCAACGAGTGGGTTAATTTTGCTCTCCCACTCTATTGTAAAAATTTTATTTTGAGGCGTTTAGCCGACGAGCACCTGTTAGCTCGTATTGTATACTTTATTATTGTCTGCCTACGGGCTGTAACATGATTGACAGATCCTAGGGTTGATCATGTATGACTAAACTCTTGCTAGTCCTCACATTTTGTAACGACTAGCTTCATGATCAGCTGGATATGTAATGTTTGGGACACCTTATTATTGTATATTTGGTGATCTTACATCTTGTAACTTTACTTGCTTGCTTGAGATTGAGACATTTAGGCTTGTTATTGACCATAGGAGATTGATGGATTATAGTTAAACCCTCATGTATCTAGAAAGCCGTGACCGTATAGTGGGGTGGATTCCATTTCATTATACGTAGCTGGCTATGTATGCCCCCGCTCTCCAGTATTCTGGTTCTGGGGCGTTACATGGTTTAAGTGGTGGCCCATACAGGTCTTGTAAATCAAGATATGTGAGGGTTTACTGAATAGATGTCTCAATCAGCACTCGTTCTTGATCTCTGCCCGACTTTTCTAATCCTTGAGATTCTCGATCGAATCACATGCTTGTATCGTTGAATCTGTCTTGGTCCTTCCTTATTGTTCCCTATGTCGTCTTCTTCAGTGGCATTGTTCCTGGACCTGCCGATCAGTAAGGCGAAGCGCTTCCTGTGGACCAGCAGCAACAAGAAGACCAGGCCCAGCACAAAGGAGCAGCCTCCCGGGCCATGCCTTCCGGAGATCCAGAACCCCCGGTGCAGTCAGCCCAGCCCGCGAGACAGGATGATGGAGCCTTGGTTGGACTTATCAGGGAGCTGCTTGCATCGCAGGATCGTCGAGGAGATGCCTTGCATCAGGTGGTGGCAGATGTTCTGGGCAGAGGTGGACATCATGGGAGCAGTGCAGTGAACAGTTTCAAGCGCTGGAACCCTCCATTCTTTGATGACAGCGAAGATGCTATCGCTGCTGATGCGTGGCTTCAGGACACAGAGGTGATATTGGAAGCAGCAAAGATCCCAGAAGATGAGAAGGTGGTCGTGGTACGCCTGCAGTTATTGGATCTAGCCCGCAGCTGGTGGGCGGCTCAGGCCGTTGGACTAGCGGTGTCTATTGCCTGGGCAGTATTCCGTGAGAGGTTCCGGACCAAGTACTTCGATGCGGTGGCTCGGTACGATCTTCAGACCAAGTTCACCAATTTGAAGCAGATGGGCAGGACGGTCGATGGGTATGCGGCCGAGTTTTCCAGACTTAGCCGGTTTGCTCCTACCTTGGTGGCGACCGAGTTTGATAGAGCCCAGCGATTTCAGCAGGGACTCCACCTGGAGATTTTGTTGGCGGTGGAGCAGTTTTAGCATCAAACTTTTGATGCGGTATTGAGGGCAGCTAGGAGGCATGAGTATACCTCCTAGAGGATTATGGACAGGACCGGAGGTCGAAAGCGATCTCACGGCCAGATGAATCAGTCGTCAGCCCCAGCACCGGCAGCTAGGGCCTTGACCATTGGAGCTCCGAGAAGGGCAGCATCAGTTACGTCGGTTCAACATTCGACCCCGACGCATCCTCAGCAGCAGAAGCAGAAGCAGTCTTCCCCCATGGGCAGCTCTTATTGTGGGAAGCCTGGACATGTTATTCAGAGTGTCGTAAGGCTCGAGGATTGTGTTTGCTTTGTGGAGCACCGGACCACAAAGTAGGGTCCTGCCCGTTCAGGACTGACTCATCACCAGCCATGACCATTTCATCAGTGAAGGGACCAGCCCCAGTACCAGTCCAACAGCAGTTTCCTTTCCGAGGCCGTTGTCGACGCAGACCCAGGCTTTTCATCAGCAAAGGCCTCAGCAGTTTGCCCAGGCACAAGTTCAGAATAGGCAGAGAGGATTCCAGCAGAGAGGGCCGGCACCCAGAGGACATGGTCAAGTGCTGGCTTTGACCATGGGAGAAGAAGGAGTGGCACCAGGTGAGGTAGTGGCAGGTACTATTCTCGTCAACACTTTTTCGGCTTCAGTGTTATTTGATTCTGGTACATCGCATTCATTTATGTCTGCACGATTTGTGACACGGATAGGACTGGAGCCCGAGTCATTATCAGTAAGGCTCAATATACTTACTGGTAACGGTCTTGTGGGAGTAGATAGAGTGTTTTCCTCGTGTCGGATCATGGTTAGCGGTAGAGAGTTTCCCGCCAGGCTGATAGAATTCCCGATGGCCAATTATGATGTGGTCTTAGGGATGGATTGCTTGAGAGACCAGTATGCTAGGATAGACAGCCATATTGGCAGAGTTGTTTTTAGCATTCCAGGCAAGCAGGAATTTTTCTTTTCTTGAGGCGAAGAGGAACCTTCTCCCCCAGTATTGCGGATGGCCGTAGTAGCAGTGCAGTTACCCCGGATAGTCAAGGAATTTCCAGATGTTTTCCCGGAAGAGCTTTCAGGGATGCCGCCAGAACGGGAGATTGAGTTCACTATCGACTTGATCCCCGGAACAGCACCAGTCTCAGAGAGAGTCTACAGGATGGCACCGTCAGAATTGGAGATATTGTACAAGATGATTGAAGAACTCCGGACTAAGGGATTCATTCGTGCAAGTGGATCGCCTTGGGGAGCCCTGATGCTTCTTGTGAAAAATAAGGATGGTACGTCCATATTATGTGTTGACTATCGTACCTTGAACTCAGTGACAATCAAGAACAGATATCCTCTTCCAAGGATAGATGACTTGTTTGATCAACTCAGAGGAGCGGCAGTATTTTCGAAGATTGATTTACGGTCAGGGTACCATCAGATCAGAGTCAGAGAGCATGACATCCCGAAGACAGCTTTCAGATCTAGATATGGGCATTGGGAGTTCCTTGTTATGCCCTTTGGAGCGACCAATGCGCCGGCTGTATTCATGGACCTCATGAATCGTATATTCATGCCTTATTTGGATCAGTTCGTGATCGTGTTCATAGACGATATCCTGGTCTATAGCAAGAGTGAAGCAGAGCATAAGCAGCATCTCAGAGTTGTCCTCCAGATTCTCCGAGAGCACCAGTTGTATGCCAAGTTCAGTAAATACGAGTTCTGGCTCGATCGTATTTCATACTTGGGTCATATCATCACCAGAGGGGGAGTTGAAGTGGATCCCCAGAAGATAGTGGCTATCGAAACCTGGCCAGTGCCCCGCACAGTTGCAGAAGTTCGCAGTTTTCTTGGATTAGCCGGCTATTATCGAAGATTCGTTTCGAACTTTGCTCGGATATCAACGCCATTGACACAGTTGACCCGCAAGGATGTGCAGTTTGCTTGGACAGCCGAGTGTCAGGAATCTTTTGAGAAGCTGAAGCGATGTTTGATGACGGCACCCGTTCTCACACTTCCAGATGGGATCGAAGGATTTTCAGTGTACTGTGACGCTTCAGGCAAGGGTTTAGAATGTGTTTTGATGCAGCATGGGAAGGTAATAGCTTATGTGTCATGTCAACTCTGTAATCATAAGAGGAATTACCCGACCCACGACTTAGAGCTGGCAGCAGTAGTGTTTGCACTTAAGTTGTGGAGACACTACTTGTATGGAGATAGGGTGAAGATTTTCACCGACCACAAGAGCCTGAAGTATGTTTTCACCCAGAAAGACCTTAACATGTGTCAGAGAAGATGGCTAGAGCTACTTGTGGATTATGATGTCAACCTGCAGTATCATCCTGGGAAGGCCAATGTTGTGGCAGATGTATTGAGCAGGAGAGCCGGAGTTTACCTTCTGACAGCGCAACCAGAGTTGTTAGCAGATCTTCAGAAGATGGGTATAGAAGTTTTTCTTCCTACCAATGTGGCATTGATGGCCAGTATGCAGGTACAGTCCAGCATAGTTGAGAGGATCAAGATAGCTCAGTCCTCCGATTCTAAGCTTCAGCGGCTTAGAGCAGAATGTGAAACAGGACAACGACCAGAATTATGCATTCATGAAGACGGTACACTTCGACATGGTAAGCATCTTTGTGTACCTAGTGGAGAGATTAGACAGGAGGTGATAGCGGAAGCTCACAGTTCTCAGTATTCGATTCATCCCGGTGGCAAAAAGATGTACCGTGATATCCGTCAGCACTTTTGGTGGAATGGAATAAAGAGGGAGATAGCTCAGTTTGTCTCTCAGTGTTTGGTTTGGCAACAAGTCAAGGCTGAACACCAGAGGCCAGCTGGACTTCTTCAGCCCTTACCAATTCCAGAATGAAAGTGGAAACATATAACCATGGATTTTGTGACTGGATTACCTAGATCCCCAGCAGGTAGAGGTGCTATTTGGGTTATAGTTGACAGGCTCACGAAGGTGGCTCACTTTCTCCCGTTCAGAGTGGGTCAATCGACAGCTCATCTAGTAGAGATGTATCTTAGGCAGATTGTCAGATTCTACGGAGTACCAGTCAGTATCACCTCGGACCGGGATTCAAGATTCACGTCATACTTTTGGCGTAGCTTGCAAGAGAGTTTGGGAACTCGCCTCCAGTTCAGCTCAGCATATCACCCGCAGACAGATGATCAGTCGGAACGCACGATCCAGACTCTTGAGGATATGTTAAGATCTTGTACACTCGACTTCGATGGTTCGTAGGAAGATCACCTGCACCTGGTGGAGTTCTCATACAATAACAGTTTCCAAGCTAGTATCCAGATGGAACCGTTCGAGGCACTGTATGGAAGGAAGTACAGATCTCCACTAGCCTGGGACGATGTGGGAGAAAGACAGATGCTTGGTCCAGAGATGATTGCTTAGACAGTTGAGGTGGTCAGGAGAGTCAGAGATCATCTTTGCGTTGCACAAGATCGTCAGCGCCATTGGGCCAATTCTCATCGGCGTCCCCTTAAATTTTTTGTCGGCGACCATGTATTCCTGAGGATCTCACCTAACCGTGGCGTCATTCGTTTCGGCGTACGGAGAAAGCTTAGTCCTAGGTATATAGGGCCGTTCGATATTCTGGAGCGAGTAGGAGATGTGTCCTATCGTCTCGCTCTTCCGTCGTCTCTGAGTGAGGTGCATGACATGTTCTATGTATCCCAACTACGACGGTATATCCCGGACCCGAGCCACATTCTGGATCATTCAGAATTGTTTGTTGGTACCAACCTTTCGTATGAGGAGAGGCCCGTATCCATATTGGACCAAAGAGAGAAGATACTCAAGAACAAGACTATCAAGTTAGTCCGTGTTGCTTGGGGACATCACTCTTTGGGAGAGTCAATGTGGGAGCATGAGGATGATATCCGATCGGGATATCCCGACCTGTTTGACTCATGAGGTATAATATCTTTCTTATGCCTCATGCCTTCGATTCCTTATCTACATGAATAATTGCTTGACTAGTATCGCCTGTCCTTGCATCTCTAGCCACTTGATTAAATTCCGAGGACGGAATTCTTTTAAGGTGGGTAGAGTTGTAATGACCATTGTTCGTATCACGTATCTCGGTATACGTGTACGTATTTAGACCCGTATTGCATGTCTCCTTGGTTGGTTCGGCCCAACTTGACTTGGTTCGGCTTAGTTTTGCATGGTTCGATTTTGTTAGATTTTATGTGGACCAAACCACTTCCACCTACCACCACATTCATTAAATATCCCACCTACCACCATCCTTTACATTAAATATCCCACTAACATTTCTCTCTCTTCATTACTTCTTCTTCTTCTCCACCATTACTTCTTCAACCACCAGGGAGAGAGAGAGAGAGAGAGAGAGAGAGAGAGAGAGAGAGAGAGCTTAGGCAAGTGCACCTTGCTTCATGGAGGAAGTCCATTTTTTTGTTTCATTGTCTTCCTCATGTGTTTCTAAACCAAATTAGTACTTGGCATTTTTCATTTCCATAGTTAAATTTTTGTAGATCTAGTTTTGTGGTATTTTCGGTTTCTAGAATTTTGGATCTATCAAACTTGTATATTTGCTAGTTGAGGATCCCATGATTGCAGGGAATTTCGTTTGATCCAAATTTGACCTACGGAAATTTTGCTGAGCCGCATGGGCATTTTAGCACTCAGCCGCATGGCCATTACACATTTTAAAATCTTGGCAGCATGCAAATGCAAAAGCCAGCCGCATAAGCATTCAGGAATGCATTAATGCATTACTCTAATAAGTGAGCCGCATATAGCTTTGGAATATTTAGTTAGTGCATTTCTTTAACATATTTTAATGCATGCTTTTAGTTAATGCATATTAATGCATGTTTGTAATAAATTAATGTATTAGTGCTTTTGTATGCATTTAGCATGCAAGCTCACGTAAGGAGCCGCATATGCCTCCTTAGGAATAAATAAACTTTTGTATGCATTTAGCATGCAAGCTTACACAATGAGCCGCATATGGCTTGCTTCATAAATGAGCCGCATATGCTTCAATGGAAATGCATTAAATAAACGCATTCACACTGATGCATTCAATGCATTACTAATAATGCTTTCCAGGCATTCTCATGCCTTGGAAAGTAATGAGCCGCATAGGCTTCTGAAGACTTGATGCTTTATGCATTTAAGTCCTTATCTTTATGACTTGATGCTTTATGCATTTAAGTCCTTATCTTTATGACTTAATGCTTTATGCATTTAAGTCCTTATCTTTATGACTTAATGCTTTATGCATTTAAGGCCTTATACTTTATATTTTTTTATGTTTTTTAATGCACTTTGATGCACTATCCATACGTCAGCCGCATAGCCCCCCCCAAGGAATGCATGTGATGCATTCTTTTCCAAATGAATTTTTAGGCATTAATTAAAACATGTCTTTTCCAAATGCATTCTTTAATATTTAAATACATTCCTTTCCTAATAGCATTCTTAATGCATGGATAATGCCTCACTTCAATGCATTATTAATACGTTTTCTTAATGTATTTTATTGTTACATTCTTTAAGGAACCAGTCGCATATGGCCAGGTGACTGCGGGCCGCATAAAAATTTTTCCGAGCCGCATGAGTCCCCACAGCCCTTGCCCCTTTTAATATTTAATTATTATATGTGTACTTGTGCTAAATTAATTATTTCCTGACATGATGGTGACCCGTTGTGGTGCATTTTGATATGACATGATAGTGGCCCGACGCGGTGCACTCCTGACAGTGAATATGACATAACAAGACTGGATGGCCTGGACACCGTAGGTGATTGTGTTTGTACAATTGAACCGGTAGTGTTTGCATCATGTCTAGGACAGGGATCCCTGAGTGCCACGGTCAGGGGTACCCATTTTAAATGGCTAAGGCTAATAACTAGAATAATTCAGTAGTCATGAGAGATTTTTCCAGCTACAGGCGATCCCGTTATCCCGGCCACCATTGTGGGACTTGCAGCCTGCCGACGAATAGGGCACAAGTCCAAACTCACTGATACATGGGAAGAACAATGTACTTCTTAATGAACCCAAGTCGCCTGGATAACCTGGATTAGCTGCAGGGCTTGTGGCTGGAGGAACATCTCACTGCATGTTGTGATAACCCTAGTTAGCTAATGTAGAAAGCCGTAGTCACTGATTGGCCGGGAGCGATTGTATGGTGTGGTTTCAGTGCTCGATTATTGCAAGCTTGATCGCATGATTGTCACTCTTAACAATAAAGATCAGGGGCTAAGTTCTGTTCAGGCGAAGGGTTACAACCCCGATCCTTGTTTGGTTTAAGGGTTGTAACCTGGCTCCCGGAGCAGTTCTAAGTCCTCTCTTCGTTTATTGTTTTATTGCACCCCACGTCATGCTTGTAATGTTTTACCTTACCAACAAGATTGGAGACGGAGTTCTATTCAGGTGAAGGGTTGCAACCCCGGTCCTTGTTTGGTTTAAGGGTTGTGACCTGGCTACTTGAATGGTTCCCTCGTACTCCATTATGACTGTTGTTATTCTTTTACTTCAAGTTCTTTTAACTGCTTTAATATATATATTTTTCTGATGTGCTGGTTTTAGTTCTTAAGTGAAGCCTCCTTTGTGGCACTTGCTCTTTCTGGGATCTGACCCAGCTGGTTTTGTGTGGCCAGAATTCGGAGCAACCTCAGAGGATCTACCGACCTTCCAGCCCGATGGTGACCATCAGGCGTGACCAGGGCAACGAGTGGGTTAATTTTGCTCTCCCACTCTATTGTAAAAATTTCATTTTGAGGCATTTAGCCGGCGAGCACCTGTTAGCTCGTATTGTATGCTTTATTATTGTCTGTCTACGGGCTGTAACATGATTGACAGATCCTAGGGTTGATCATGTATGACGAAACTCTTGCTAGTCCTCACATTTTGTAACGACTAGCTTCATGATCAGCTGGATATGTAATGTTTGGGACGCCTTATTATTGTATATTTGGTGATTTTACATCTTGTAACTTTACTTGTTTGCTTGAGATTGAGACATTTAGGCTTGTTATTGACCATAGGAGACTGATGGATTGTAGTTAAACTCTCATGTATCTAGACAGTCGTGACCGTATAGTGGGGTGGATTCCATTTCATTATACGTAGCTGGCTATGTATGCCCCCGCTCTCCAGTATTCTGGTTCTGGGGCATTACAGGCAGAAATGCTAATTGGCTAGAGAACTTTCCGTATAAACCTTTGACATCATTTCTCCGCGTCAAATTTCAGGATTTCTATGCATCATTTTCTATGCGTCAAATTTCAGAATTTCTATGTGTCAAATTTCAGGATTTTATACGTCAATTTCCATATGTCAAATTTCTGGATTTCTATGTTGCGTCATTCATATACATATATGTAGGAACAAAATCGTAAAGCACAATACTGTAGAGGGGGGGTGAATAGAGTAGGCAGCGGAATATTGCTAATTAAAAATGTTAGCAGCAAGATCACAGAATAATAATCACAAATATAAATAATGTAAAGGCAGAGATAAGAAAACAAACGCAAAGACAGCGATGTATACTGGTTTCCCTCTGTTGAGGACTAATCCAGTCGGTAGTACTCTTGCTACCAGTTGAATCCACTATTAGTAAACCGCAAGTTTTCTTACGAAGTCCTTGCAGCTTCTACAACGCGAGCTTTGATACGAAGAACTCGTCCAACTTCAAATGTGAAGTGGTATTCTTCAATCAAGCCTTCTGATTAAAATCTCTCAGAAACTTCTAGACCGTACCGCACTGGCAAATCGACTAGAGGATTGTAATTGGCTTGGGATCTGAAATTTAAAGCTCAAGAAAACTTTTTGGAAGACTGAATGCTTTAGACAGATAGAAGATTAAAAGTGAATGAGTGAGTTGAAATGATCGAAATTCTTTTCTATTTATAGGAGTTCCAAAGACAGTATTCTGGCAGAATTCGGGCAGAATTCGGGCAGAATTCGATGAGAAAATCTCGGTCAAATCCGTAACTGCAGGAGGACCAAGTTCCAGAGGATTCAAAAATCAAATGGCCACCAACCGAACTCTGGCTGAACTCTGGCCGAACTCTGGCCGAGTTCTGTCAGGGTTAGGTCAGTTTTTTTAAAACATATTTTTTGATGATTTTTGAAAACCTTTTTGAAAACCTTTTTAAAGCTTTTGTTTAAAAGAATGTTTTTCAAAACAAAGGATATTTTAAAAGTGTTTTGAAAATATTTTGGAATAGTCTATTTGTAAGTACGACTCGGTGTACAACGTATTCCTAGACTCAATAAAATGAAAAATACATTGCTCAAAGGAAATACAGACTCGAACATGCAAACATAGCTTCGGTCTTGAACTGTGTAGATGGCTGATCTTGTTCATGTCCAATAGTCCAATATATCTTGACTAGCTTCATATATCGAGACAGAGTTTGATCAATTATTAAAATCAGGTTGACCATATGACCAATGGGCCAACAATCTCCCCCATTTTGATAATTGACAAACTATGAATGATATAACATTAAAGCTTGAAATAAAATCAAAAATTGTTCATGTCCTGCATTTTCTCAAAAGAATGTTAGATCTTTATTTTTCTCCCCCGTTGTCACTTAGCAAAATAATTACAAAAAGAGGAAAACTCCCCCGCAATCATTGCATAAATAACAAACAGTGAAGAAATACAATAAATAATAGAGATCATAATGAATTTGAATAACATCACAGGCATGTATATGTACTCAGGCAGTTTATAACAAAACAAAAAAAATATATCACAGGCAGTTTATAGTAGAGAAGCAGATAAAGAAATGCTAAGTAAATAAACTGATGTGAATCATACACTACGAATCTCATAAAAATGCAGATAAAGATGTTCAGATGACATCAAATAAAACAAATCCAGTACAAGTCCTCAAAAAGAAATACTGATAATAAAGTCTAAAATAGAAAAACTTGGAATGTCAGAGCATTTCTAAGAATACAATAGATAATGTCTAAGTCTCAAAAAGAAACATATCACAACGCCTCATCATCATCATCATCATCATCATCATCATCATCAGTATGATGACCAGCATGTCCAGAAGGACCAGCTCCAGAGGTACCCGCGCCAGAAGGATGAGAAGGAGCGCCAGTGTAAAACTCACCGACATAATTACGAGGAGGAGCACGGTCAGAACGGTACCAATCATATGCGTTACCGGGCTGGAAGTAGGCATGAACAGCCTCATCCTCATAGCGGTAACCAGAGAAAGCTAGATCTCTAGGGATGGAACCGGTTGAATATCCAGTCTGGGCGAAACGAAGATCAGCTAAGGAATTTGCAAGCGCCTGATAACGGGTGACGTCGCAGAACTCACGTTCGCGGGCCATGTCCGTCATCGAGACGTGCAAATCCGAAATGTACTGGTGTATGCCCTCAAATGTCATAGCATACTGCTGAGGAGGTGGAGGAGGTGGAGCAGTAGCAGGAGCAGTAGGAGGAGCAGATGCAATCATACTGCGACGAGATAACTTGAGAACCTTGGGCTCAGGGTCTTGAGCACAAGTAGATAAATCAATGTCGAAGCGCTGAAAGATGCGTGGGAGAATCATCGTGTAAGAGAGATTTCTATCTCTTGCACGACAATGTCCCATCATCTGAATAATAGTCTTAGGGGCAGAAAATGGAATCCCCTTCAGAATGTGATACATAGCAGATAATTCAAGAGACGTGACATCATCCTTCGAAGTAGACTTTGGAAGGAGAGTGGAATAAATGATACGATACAATTCATAATTAAAAAAGTTCAGGTTGTTCGCCTTGAACTATCCAGAGCGAACTCTATCAGGTGCACAAAGTTCAGCTTTGAAACTTATAAGTGTCGTGCCTTCGGGGAAATCAAAATCAGTGATATCAACAAGCGGTTCTCCTTCGTTGGGAATACCAAGAATCTTCGCTAAGAGGACATCATTGAAGTTGATATCTAATCCTCTAACACGTGTGCTTACATCAAAAGTGCTTAATATGATATTGCAGTAAAACAGTCTAATGGCATTAGTTGCTACGGGAAAACAGAGTTTAACAAAATGCTATAACCCTAATGCCTCAAATAAATGACGATGATCAGGAAATACAGCCCACTTGATGGGTGCGTCTGTGCATATGGATCTCATGGAGAAGTCTCCATACCACAGTAAGGCTTGGTCTAGGGTTTGAAAGTAAAACTCGTCGAACGCACCGTCGCTAGATTGGACTGGCAAAAAGAGGGAATCCGTGGGTGGATTCGAAGATGAACCTTCCTCACTTGGATTGGTTGTCTTCTTCCTCTTAAAGGGGTTGAATCCCTTAGGTACCATTTGTGCAAATAGAAGTAAATATACACTAATTGAAAAGTGGAGAAAGATGGAGTTATACCTTCCGAAATCAAAGTATGTCGAAGAGAACGACGAACTCCGCACGAATCCAAAGTTTGGATTGATTTTACCACTTGGATTGGAAGATAGGGGGTGGTGAAGAACTAGGGTTCGGGGCTCCTTCGTGGCTGCTGTTGCTGGTTATGATGTAGTTTAGAAGCAATGAGGAAGAAAGGCTCTCGGGTTCTGGTATATATAACCTGACACCCTCAACCGAACTCGGGCCGAATTCGGTCCGACTTCTGGCCGAATTCGCCTGGGTTTGGTTTGAAATACTTTTTTTTTCATTGTCTCATTTCAAATATTTAATTCAAAGATTAGTAATTTCAACCTTCAATTAACATAATTAATATTATTTTATAGATTAAATATCATTACACATCGACTGTTTCAGATTAGCTGTAGGAGTACTGTCCCAGCTGGCGGAGGTTCACCGGAGAACTCTTAAGTACCGCTTCGCTACAACCATAGTTGTGGTGACAGACAGACTCTTTATTAGCTTGTCTCTAACACAGTTTTTGCATATTGAAATATAATCATAAAACAAAATTAATTATTATTATTGACGTCCAAAATTCCTAATTCTCGACGTAAATAATTGAAACGATCTTCTGCTAGAGGTTTTTTGAAAATGTCAGCTAATTGATTCTCAGTATCTATGTACACAAGGTCAATATCTCCATTTTGATGATGATCTCTAAGAAAATGATGTCTAATCGCGATATGTTTAGTACGAGAGTGACATACTGGATTCTTAGTCAAATAAATAGTGCTCGTGTTATCACAGAAAATGGGAATATGTGTATAAAATAAATCATAGTCTTCCAAGGTTTGTTTCATCCACAAAATCTGAGCACAACAACGTCCTGTGGCGATATACTCAGCCTCTGTTGTTGATAGGGCTACAGAATTTTGCTTTTTACTAAACCATGAGACTAAAGCCTTGCCTAAGAAATGACATGTGCCACTGGTACTTTTTTTATCAACTTTGCATCCAGCAAAATCTGCATCCGAATAACCAATAAGGTCAAAGGACTTAGTTTTGGGATACCATAAGCCAACAGAAGAAGTGCCCTTAAGGTATCGAAAGATACGCTTAACTGCACATAGATGTGATTCCTTTGGATTAGTTTGAAAACATGCACATAGGCAAACACTAAACATTATATGTGGACGACTAGCAGTTAAATAAAGTAAACTACCGATCATATCTCGATACTTACGTGTGTCGACTGGCTTGCCTTGTTCATCAATATCAAGCTTTGTTGAAGTTGCCATCGGAGTGCCAATAGGTTTGACATTGTCCAGATCGAACTTTTTTAGCAAATCTTTTGTGTACTTGGCTTGATTTATGAACGTCCCATTGTCAGTTTGTTTGATTTGCAGTCCGAGAAAGAATTTCAGCTCTCCCATCATGCTCATCTCAAACTCATTCTGTATACACTTAGAAAATTCTTGACACAGAGATTCATCAGTAGATCCAAATATGATATCATCTACATAGACTTGTATAAAAAGAAGCTTACCATTAAAGGACTTAATAAAAAGTGTAGTGTCAACCTTGCCTTTTGAAAAACCGTTGTCAAGTAGAAAAGAACTTAGACGATCACACCAAGCACGAGGGGCTTGTTTCAAATCGTACAAAACTTTCTTCAACTTGAAAACATGATCAGGGTTTTTGAAATCTGTGAAACCTGGAGGTTGTGCTACAAGAACTTCTTCTTTAATAAAACTATTTAAAAATGCACTCTTGACATCCATTTGAAAAAGTTTAAAATTATGAAAACATGCAAATGCACATAACATGCGAATGGATTCTAATCTCGTAACTGGGGCATAAGTCTCATCGTAGTCGATACCTTCTTCTTGATTGTATCCTTGAGCTACGAGTCGAGCCTTATTACGAGTAACTAAACCATTCTCATTAAGTTTATTTCGGAATACCCAACGGGTGCCAATGACCGGATAATCAATAGGCTTGGGAACAAGTTCCCAAACTTGATTCCGTTCAAATTGGTTTAATTCCTCTTGCATAGCATCTATCTAAAAATGATCACTACATGCTTCATCAATAGTTTTTGGTTCTAGCTGTGAAATAAATGCAACGCTAGAAACAATATCTCTACTGGATGAACGAGTACTTACACCTTTGGTAATGTCACCAATTACCAAATCCTTCGGATGATCAGCCGTAAATTTTAATCTTTTCGGCAGACTCTGAAGGTAGCTGGTTCCTGGATCTTTTCTAGGAGGATCAGCTAGTACTGAGCTTGGTTGAGAATCAGCTGGTGTTGAGCTTGGTATAGATGGATCTTCGTCATTGTCATCGATAGTCATTTGATTCAATTCATCAAATGTGATGTTGATTGATTCTTCGATGATCATGGTTCGTTTGTTGAAGACTCTGTATCCTTTGCTCTTGGCCGCATAACCTAAAAATATACCTTCATCGACCTTTTCGTCAAACTTTCCCAAATTGTCTTTTGTATTAAGAATAAAGCATTTACAGCCAAATATTCTAAAATAAGAAACTGATGGAATTCTATCAAACCATAACTCAAATGGAGTCTTCTTCGATTTGGGTCGAATTAGAACTCTATTGAGAACAAAGCAAGCTGTATTGACAGCTTCAGCCCAGAAATATTTTGGTAGACTAAACTGGTTTAACATCACTCTGGCCATTTCGGATAGATTTCTGTTCTTACGTTCCACAACTCCATTTTGTTGTGGAGTCCTAGGGCAGGAGAACTCGTGTACAAAACCGTGTGTGTCACAAAAATGCTCAAATTCTACATTCTCGAATTCGCCTCCATGATCGCTTCTTATACGAGTGATCATGTAACCTTTTTCATTCTGAACTTTCTTACAAAAGGCGACAAATTCGGATAATACATCATTCTTGCGTGTCAAGAAGTATACCCACGTGTATCTAGAGAAATTATCTACAATTACAAAAGCATAAAGTTTACCTCCGAGGCTAGCAACTCTGTTAGGACCGAATAAGTCCATATGAAGCAATTGTAGAGGTCTAATAGTACATACTGCGTTTACTGACTTGAATGTGGATCTGGTAGCTTTGTTCTTTTCACATTAGCTGCATACCGAATCCTTCTTGAATGTAATGTCTTGTAAACCGCGTACTAGCTTCTTTGTGGATAATTTTGATATTGTGTCCATATTTGCGTGACCGAGTCTCATATGCCACAAATGACTCTCATCGCTTTTAGCCATTAAGCATCTACCTGAAATGTTAGTTTCTTCCAACAAATAGAAAACATATATGTTGTCTTCCCTGATACCTTCAAAGATAGTATTACCAGTTGAGCTATCAACTATAATACATTTGTCTTTGCCAAAGTTGATGCCATAACCATGATCAGCCAGATGACTTATACTGAGTAGATTATGTTTCAACTCGGTAACCAGACAGACATCTTTAATCACAGGATAGGGAGACTTACTAACATCACCGATACCAATAATATACCCTTTCAAGTTATTACCGAAGGAGACATAGTCTTCCTTCTTTTTCTTCGACAGTGTTACAAATAATGTAGCGTCACCGGTCATATGCCGTGAACAACCGCTGTCGAGGATCCATTTGCTTTTAGTATGTGAAGCGTGTTCCACCTACAAAACAGTTTACAGATGAAACTTTTGGTACCTATTTCTTGTAGGGTCCTGAAATGTTAGCTTTTGGTATCCAAGCATAAATATTTAAATCAACAAGCTTTCTGACTCTACATGCAGGAGAGATATGACCAATGAGGCCACAATAATGACATTGTGCATGTCGAGTGTTGAAAGCTGAGTGGTGTGCATGGTTGGTAGGTTTGAGTTTTCTAGTATAGAAGAAAGTATGCCTATAATCCTGTTTGGGCTTAACCTTTTGGGGTAAAAGTTTGATAGGGTTAGGTCTAACAGTGTTTGGCTTGGGAATGTTCCGATTTTTCGGTAAGTGACACGTGTTAGGGTAGGAACCATCAAGCTCAGGCTATTTTCCTAACCTAAATTCCAATCTTTTGGAAGTGTCATATAACTTAGTATAATCAGAAGTAAGTGTTTCCATTCTGATTTGTGCACATCGAAGACTTTTCTTCTTTAAAGAAAGTTCTTCTTTCAGTTGGTCGATAATTTTGTCTTTCTCTTCAGATGACTTGGTAGTCTCGTGTAATAAGAGCTTTATAGAAGAAAGCTCACCAGACTCACTAACATTATTTCTAACCTCAGCTAGTAGGTTGGTAAGTCTACCTATTTCACCTTTGTACTCTTTGAGTACCTTCTTAGAGGTCTAATACTTACTACGCAGTTTCCTGTAATCAGTCATCAGTTCACTGAACGCATCTCCTAATTGCTCAAAGGTGAAGTCATCATAAGTATCAACTACAGGTTCAGTAGGTACCTGATCGGATGCCATAAAGCATATGTTTGCAGCGTCTTCTGATTGTTCGTCTTCTGAGTCGCTGGCTTCACTTTCATGCCATATGCTGGTGTTGGCATACTTCCGTGATGTTGATCTTTTCAGGTTCCCTTTTTCATACATGTTGCTATTCTTGCTTGATGATGAGTTTGTAGGACAATCCTTCTTCATGTGTCCCTTCTTCTTGCAGCCATAGCAGACAACATCATCTTGATACCAGTTGTTGCTGTTGTTTTCTTTGGCTCTCTTCTCATGTCTCATGAATCTCTTAAATTTCCTTGCCAAGAGTGCTTGATCTTCAGCATCAGATTTACTGCTATCTGAGTCACCTTCAGCAGCTTTTTTGTGTTGAGCCTTGAAAGCGATCGTCTTCTCCTTTGGTGCAGGCTCTTCAAAATCTTGTAGCTCCAGTTCATGAGTGAGTAGCTTACCCATGAGTACTTCGAGGGACATAGTTGTGAGGTCGTTCCCTTCAATGGTTGCAGTAGCCTTTGGAATCCAGTTCTTGGTAAGTGCTCGCAGGAGTTTGCGAATCTTTTCATGGTTACTGTACTCTTTGCCTAGGGAGGACAAAGGATTTACAATATCCAAGAACCTTTCGAACATCTGAGTAACTGTTTCGTTGGGCTTCATCTTGAACACCTCATACTCTTGAGTAAGTCTGCTGACTTTAGATTCTTTGACTTGAGTCGTGCCTTCATGTGTGACTTCAAGTAGCTTCCACACTTCATTAGCCGTTGTGCAGATAGACACCCTGTTAAATTCAGTTCTGTCTAAAACACAAAAAAGAGCGTTAATAGCACGTGCGTCAAGACTGGCCCTTTTCTTTTCTTCCTCTGTATATCTGCTATGGGGTTTTTCAACTAAAACTCCATCAACATTTATACGAAGTGGCTTTTGATAGCCATCAAGAACAATGGACCATAAATCAAAGTCAAGTGATTTCAAGAAGAAACTCATCCGTGTTTTCCAATAGGTATAGTTCGTACCATCAAACAGTGGAGGTCTATTTGTGGCCTGGCCTTCACTTGTGAATTTCACAGTTGCCATGTGTTGTGCTGTGATCTATATAACAGTTAATTAAAATGAATAAATAATTGCACTATTACCTTGCTTTACCTGTAATACCCGCTCTGATACCAATTGTAGGAACGAAATCGTAAAGCACAATACTCTAGAGGGAGGGTGAATAGAGTAGGCAGCGGAATATTGCTAATTAAAAATGTTAGCAGCAAGATCACAGAATAATAATCACAAATATAAATAATATAAAGGCAGAGATAAGAAAGCAAACGCAAAGACAGCGATGTATACTGGTTTCCCTCTGTTGAGGACTAATCCAGTCGGTAGTACTCTTGCTACCAGTTGAATCCACTATTGGTAAACCGCAAGTTTTCTTACGAAGTCCTTGCAACTTCTACAACGCGAGCTTTGATATGAAGAACTCGTCCAACTTCAAATGTGAAGAGGTATTCTTCAATCAAGCCTTCTGATTACAATCTCTCAGAAACTTCTAGACTGTACCGCACTGGCAAATCGACTAGAGGATTGTAATTGGTTGGGATCTGAAATTTAAAGCTCAAGAAAACTCTTTGGAAGATTGAATGCTTTAGATAGAGAGAAGATTGAAAGTGAATGCGTGAGTTGAAATGATCGAAATCCTTCTCTATTTATAGGAGTTCCAAAGACAGTATTCTGGCAGAATTCGGGCATAATTCGATGAGGAAATCTCGGTCAAATTCGCAACTGCAGGAGGACCAAGTTCCAGAGGATTCAAAAATCAAACGGCCACCAACCGAACTCTGGCCGAGTTCTGTCAGGGTTAGGTCATTTTTTTAAAACATATTTTTTGATGATTTTTGAAAACCTTTTTAAAGCTTTTGTTTAAAAGAATGTTTTTCAAAACAAAGGATATTTTAAAAGTGTTTTGAAAATATTTTGGAATAGCCTATTTGCCAGTACGACTCGGTGTACAACGTATTCCTAGACTCAATAAAATAAAAAATACATTGCTCAAAGGAAATACAGACTCGAACAGGCAAACATAGCTTCGGTCTTGAACTGTATAGATGGCTGTTCTTTTTCATGTCCAAGAGTCCAATATATCTTGACTAGCTTCATATATCGAGACAGAGTTTGATCAATTATTAAAATCAGGTTGACCATATGACCAATGGGCCAACAATATATATATATGCTTGACATGGAATCATATCCTTCACAACACCGTAGAGTTTACTGTGTGTGTTTAACCTACTGCATTTGGCATCAGGCAATCGAGTGTAAGCATTGTCCTATGTGTCGCGTGTTGTGAAATACGATAAGTTTGCCAGTGATAACTCGTGAATAGCTCGTACTCATGGCTCATCATTCTAGGTCGATTCTCTAGTGTCCAAGACTTGAGAATCAAAAAGAAAACTTATAGGAAAATTGACTAGTTAATTCTACTTAGTACATTGAGAGGGGAGGATACTTTGCACTACTAGTGACTCGTGTAGCTATGGACACAAAAGTGATAGGTAAAACCCTGATTGGTGAGGGTCCCTAACCACTATAGCTAGAGTGCTGTTGGCACTATTGAGCATTTACTTTTCGAGTCATAAGGTGTGCCGGTTGCGGTACAGTCAGTTATATGTTTATTTGATTATGTGGATATGATAATATGCCTCAACCATATATGTTTCAGTTAATATGCCTCGATCAGTTATATATTTGGTTGTATAAGATGTGTTAATTTTCTTTTACTCGTTCCTCATGGCTACCTGAGTATCTGTAGCATAGGTGGTGGCAAAGGTCATTAAATTGTATATTTTAGTGACTAGGACTTGTGAGAACCCTAGTTAGTTAACTAGTATCAATCTGTAGGGACGATTGACCGTGCTCTTTTGGTTGCGCATTATCTTATATGCTCGCATATTATTATATGTGTCGATTGATGGCCAGATGCTAAATTATATTCGGAAAAAGATCTACAACCCCGTTCCTTATTTGGTTTAAGAGTTGTAGCTCTGATTTCGAGTAGCTCCTAAGCACTCTTGTCACTCATCGACTTATCTTCATCTGTAGCTCAGCATTTCTTTCAGTCCTTCTTATTCTCGAGATGCATGTATTGGTACCGCACAAGTCTCAACATGTAGATATTATTTTACCACATTTTTGTATTTGTTGTGGTTATGAGTTTTGGTCATTCACTTTGGGCTTTCTTTGTAGTACTTGTTGCTTGGGGTTCTGACCCCACTAGTTTTGTATGGCCAGGTTCCCCAGCTGGACCCAAGGATCTACCATCACATTCTCCGGATGGCTCACACTCGAAGGATTGCGGCTTGGATTAGCGAGTGGGTTATCTTTGTCTCCCGCTCCATATTGTACTTTCTTTTTGTGGTGTATTAGCCAAAGACATGTTATAGTCCTTGTATCTGGACTTTGTTTCCTTTGTCTCTGGATGACATGGATGTATATCCTGGACCGTAGCTGGTTGTACATTTACGTACTTTTGTATATTCAGTTGATGTATCTTTATTATGTCAGCTCTCATAATTATGTATGCGTTTGTGTTTGGGATGCCTTACCCATTGTGTATATGATTTACTCTTTATTGCTTCTTATATTGATTTGATTGAGATAGTATTTGTCTGACCTTAGGAGTCGTTATTGGCATGCTAGAGTCCTCCCACTTGTCTTCTAGACAGTCGTGATCGCCGTACGACGTTTTCATACCTTGTACGAGATAGCTGGCCATGTTCATCCTCGTATTTATCCAATATTATAGAAGCGGGGCGCGACAAGTTATATACCAATATCACAAATCTGGTACAATATCGCAAGTACAGTACCATGTTCATAAGTTATTTTCGAGCAAATTCCAACTCGTAACAAGAAAAATTAACATAATGACAAATATGAAATAATTAAATGATACTATCTTGATAGTATTATTTGACTTGTGAATATATGTATCTAACTTGGAATATTGATACCTAATGATATTTGTACCTAACTTGAATTATTGCTACTTACCTGTGATATCTTTACATAATTTTTGATATTTGTACCTAATTTGTGATCTTGGTACTTAATTTGTTAGATTTATTATCTAACTTGCGATATTTGTACCGTGTGAATTGGTATATAGGAAATAGTTTTTGGGCTCGTTGGTAAGAGGCGAGTTCATAGACACGAAGCATGCCTCGTTTGTAGATCAATGGCACAAATAACACATACAACGAGATTGCATATAAACCAAGAAAAAAATAAAGACTGAAATTTGATCAAACTGAAGGTAAAAAAATAAATCATACAAAGATGAAGTAGAAATTCTTTTAAGACAATCGACGTGAATCGTGTCAAAAACAAAATTCGGTAGCATGAATGACATAAAAAAAAAGTTTGGCATACAAATCAATGAGAAATCAACTTATTAGTGGACCAAAGGGACATCCATGTGTCAGTCGCAAGTGACATTGTTCTTGCTTAGAAAATAAGAAAGATAGGTTAGTAAGATGTAAATAAAAAAATTGTTGAGACTTTCTAATAAATGAATTAATTTACACTTCTAAAGAGTAGCTGGATTAAAAAAAAGTTCCATATGAAAAATAATGATGTCTTATTAACAGGAAGTACCATTAAACGTATTGGTATGTACAAAATGAAAAATTATGAAACTATTGGAAAATAAAGACTGAAAAAAAAAGTTGAAAGAAGCCTCCTGTTGGGAATAAAAGTAGAAACGATTCTCTAAGATGAGCGTCCTCAATGAAGCCAAACACGATAGTTGACTTATGCAGAAAAATAAAAATCATAAAAGAATGAACCAAAAATTCTAATCGGTAAAAGCCATCGGGAGAGCGAGATCACTACTAAACAAGATTACAAGGCTTTACATGATCGCTACAACTTCGTAACACCTACTACCAGAGAAAATACACAAATAGAACCCAAAGTGTCCAGAAATTACACCCAAGAAGATCTAAGAAACCCAATTTCTATCTTCTTCAATCTCTCTATTTTTGCTCTATTTCTTTCTCTCAACCAATTGGTGGCTACACAACACGTTTCCTTGAGCATAATTCAATCCTCTATACATGGAACCTTAGGCCCCTTTATATCATGTTATGTGTCTATGTATAAAAATTCAACCCTATGTAGGGATGACATAAAATACTCATTATCTAGGTAGGACTAGGAATTACTCCAACCCTATTACTATTGGGATTATTAAATATGTGCCAAATTCTAATAGTCACCACCTTAGATCATGTCACGACCCGATCCCAAGATATTTGGGACAAGTCGAATCATGTCCAGTTGATGCCGTGGTGAGACAGCGGTAGTAAGCTGTTCTGGTGCAATGTAGGAACTCTCAAAGTAACAACATCTAATTTATGTGGAAAAGTAAAAAAATTTATGCAAAATAAACTTGCAAGTTTCTAAGGACGTGCTGAACATAAACTAAATATTACAAACTTCAAATGTTGTACTGAAAGGGAAATGCTAAGCAGGAAAATAAATAACTCCAGCTATCTAGGTAGCTATCTCGGGTGCCTCCGGGGCAGTATTCTCCAAATTGGATTCCAGGACTCTTTAGGGTACAAGACAGGATCATAATAGCTATTGAAGAATAGCTCTTCATCCTCAAACTCGCTTATGTTAAAAAAATTGGGTTTTCAGTCAGGAATGAACAAGTACACAATTGTAATTTCCACCTTTTTAATGCAATAAATGAATTAAACATTTATGAAGCAGTTAAAAATACTTTTGATGCAATAAACAATTTGAATATTTAATTGCCAAAAACAATTGAAATATTGATGCAATGAGACAATGAAGCAATTTTGAGTTTGAATAGGTAGCTACTTGTAACCGGCTGGTAGATTCATTTTGTATTCTAGCATACGATCCGGTTTCAACACAAGTGCAAGTGTGGCTTCAGCTATCCACAATAATTCTTAGGGGCTTTGGTCACAAGTACTATGATATTCCCCAATTCCCGAGTCAATATTTTAGTTCAAGAGGAGAACTCCGTGGCGCAATGTGTCAATATGTAATAAAACAACTATTGATTAAAATATAAGAAATAAGGTAGTGTACTTGCCTTGATTTTTGTAACAGGGAGGTGGAGGCAATGAGGATCTAAGTCTATTCCTCGGACCTTACATTACTTAAGTGTCCGACTTAGTTCCAAAAATAACCATTTCTAGGGGGTTCTAGTTACAATCTCTAAATAAAGTCCTAATCAATTTTCCTGGTTAATAATTACACTTAACGATTAATTAATATAACGCCGTTACGTTATTTCCAACTTGTATAAAGAGTCAATTTGTATAAAAAGAAGTCTGCTTGCATTTATTTTGGAAAAAAGTAGACATCCCGATTATTTAGAAAACTTGTGTTTTATATATATATATATATATATATATATATATTTTATATATATATATATTTATATATATATATATATATTTGGAAAACCCTCTCAATTTATTAAAAACGGCACAAAGACTGCAGACAAACCGTATACAAGGCGCAAAATGCCGAAGCCTATACATGTAAACCACAAAAAGAAAGAGGGCGGAGGGTGAATCAATCGCCTGGGGCTACCGGGATAGCACCGACCAAAATCCTCGCGGACTGTGGGAACACAGGGTGCTCCGCTTACTGTATTGTCGGACTATTTCCCGAAAGAGCTGGTTCGCCGGGTATTGGTGACCTACGTATCTCGCTTTGTTGCGATTTTTCTATATGACCCAAGTGGCAGCCGCTGCGACGATCTGGTGGCCGTGATAAGCAGAATCCCAGGATACCAGAAGATCGTGGAAGCGTCCGCCACCCTGCTCTATACTGAATAGCTGGTTAAGGGTAGTCCATGTTCTGTCCGGCAGCTCCCCCTGTCGGAATATGTGATCGATAGTCTCCGTCTGGCGATCGGAGCAGCATGAGCAAGTTGATGCTAAGCTAATCCCGATGGTGTTGAGGATGTCGTCTGTCGGCAGTCTCTTACTGAGGACTCTCCACAATAGGAAGGACCATTTTTTGGGGATACAGGAATGCCAGTAGTGAGCCATATGGAGATACGGCTGACTGGTGTCCCGGATAGCGGTTCTCGCCGACCTCACTGAGAATGCCCCGGACGCCTCGAGGGTCCATCTTAACTCATCCGCATCGCTGCTGATACATAAACCGTGCTCACGGATGCTATCCGCCGCATCGATACTGGACCACTCACGAATCTGGGCCCAGCGTCAGTCATCGGTGGTGGGGTCCCACAGTCTCTAATCCTACAGTCTCCCGGGGTCTCGGTGAGACTCGGGATCATGCTGTCTCCAACCCATCTCTCAAGGAATGGGTTCGAATTGCCTGCTCCCAGCTGAAGTCTTATCGCAGGTTCGGCAAGGTCACGGCCGATAAGGATGTGTCGCCAGGCCGCTGAGGATCTACAGTTGGAAATAGCCATCGAGGGGTGGATGTGTTTAAAGTATCTAGCTTTCATGAACCTGCTCCATAAGTTGTTGCTCGGGCGAAGGTTCCACCACAGTTTCATCGAGAATGCTTTAACAATGTGAGTGAGTTTGGTGAAACCCAGACCCCCCTCACCGGTCGGGAGAGCCATAGAATCCCAGCTGGCCCAGTGATGCTTATCCTGGCCGTTGCTATGTCCCCAGAAGAAATTGCAGAAGATCTGTTCGATCGAGGAAAGAACCTTAATGGGCGGCGAACACGCGGCCAGGGTGTGGATGGGGATGGAGGAAAGCACGTGATTGATAAGGATCATCTTACCACCCAGGGATAAAGTGGCATTATGCCACCCTTCCAGTTTTTTTCTGATTCTGGTGGTCAAGTCCTGGAATATCCTGGCGTTGGACTTCCCGTATACTAAAGGGCATCCGAGATAGGTGAACGGGGGCTTGGCAACCGTAAAGGATGTTAACTCGAAGAGTTTTTTGGCATGCTCCCTGTTGGTGTTGTGGTGGGCGTAGATAACGCTCTTGGAGTGGTTGATTTTCTGGCCGGAGCATCTGGAGTACCTCGTGAGGGTGTTGTGAACCACCTGTACTGATCCTTCATCCCCGGATGAGAAGATAAGTAAGTCATCTACGAAGGCCAGGTGGGTGATGATAGGGCATCCACTGGATGTGTGATAGTTCTGGAAGTTGGGGGTGTTGATCATCTTATTAAGGTTCCTACTCAGGGCGTCGGTAGCTATGATGAAGACAGTGGAGGATAGTGGGTTGCCCTGTCTCACCCCACAGTGTGATTTAAAAAATCCCTCTACATGGCCGTTTATGACCGTGGAGAACCACGAGTTGCTGATAGATCTGCAGACGATATTGGTCCAGGTTTCCGAGAATCCGAAAGCTCTGAAAACCCAGATCATAAATTGCCAATCCAGTCTGTCATAAGCTTTCTCCATGTCGATTTTAACGGCAATGTTGCCTCCCCTCACTGGAAATTTCATACAGGTTATTAACTCTTGGGCCAGCATAATATTGTCCTGGATATTCCTCCCGCGAATGAACCCGCTTTGTTCCTCCGAGATGATCTTGGGAAGAAGGCCAGCCATTCTAGTAGCAATGACCTTGGATATGATATTGTTGGTGAAGTTACAAAGACTAATGCGGCGATAGTCGTAGAAAGTCTCCGGGTTGTCTTTTTTCGGGATAAGGATCAGGTTGGCGCTTGAGATGGCTTTGGGGTATATTGCTCCTTCGAAGAAGGCGATTGTCGCTTCGGTAGTGTCTTGCTTGGTGATATCCCAGCTAGTTCGGAAGAATACTCCCGAGAACCCATCCGGGCCAGGTGCACTGTGCTCGTTCAGGGCCCACACTGCATCTTTAACTTCCTGGTCTAAGGGAGGATGGTTCAACTGGGCGTTGTCTGTGTCATTAATGAGGAGGGGGATTTGATCCAGGAATGATCTATCTTTGTGGACAGTATCTTTGGAAAAAAATTAGAGTAAAATTCTATTGCCGCCTCTTGGATTCTCTTTTGGTCGGTAATGATGTTCCCATTGTCATCGGTGGTCCTGTGAATCGAGAGCTTCTGTCTGTGCCCATTAACGCAGGCGTGAAAGTACTTCGAGTTTTTATCCCCCTCGCTGTCCTATTTCAACCTCGCTTTCTGCTTCCAGAAATTGGTCTCCACTTTGATTCTGAATTTAAGCATAGCCTTGGTGAGGTTGAGGGCTCTTCTAGCCTCTAACGAGCGATCCGTGATGACCAGGGCTTCGGCACGGATGACGTCGTCCTCGGCTACTCGAACGGCTTGAAAGATGTCCCCGTAGGCGAGCTTGCTCCAAGCAGACAGGGCTTTCCTGGTGGCCTTAAGCTTGTTGCTCACCCGAATAAGGGGTTGGGGGAGTCCTCACGGATCCATGCTTCCGCGACTATGTCCAGAAACTGGGGGTGCCCGGTCCAGAAGTCGAGGAATTTGAAATTCTTTTTGGGTGAAGTGGTCTTATTTTTGATCTCAACTAACAGGGGATTGTGGTCTGATTCTGTGGAATTGAGGTAGGACAGGTTGGTGGAGATCCCCATGTCGTACCAGAGGGCATTCGTGAGGGCCCTGTCAAGCCTGGAGTATTGTCGACGGTCGCCATCCTGCATGTTGCACCAGGTGAAGGCATTGCCTGTGAACTGGAGAGAGGTCAAGTGGGAGTTAAAGATGAAGTTGTTGAAATCAAGCATGGACGAGACGGGTGTGGGGCGACCTCCGGTTTTCTCTGCTCTGCAGGTGATCGCATTAAAGTCTCCGATGCAAAGCCAAAGGGAATTGGTGTGAAGGTGATGGATGTCAAGGAGGTCGTTCCAGAGTTGTTTCCTCTCCGTAACATCGCAGCTGCCGTGGATCGCAGAAAGGATAGCTCGCTTAGGAAGTCTTGGGTGATCAAGCCAACAGATGAGGGCCTACCGGGAGTCCTGGATGACACCAAGTTTGACGTCCTTCGATCCGAGGATCCAAATGTCGTGTTTGCCAGATGTGGCCATGGGAAAGCCAAGTTGCAGTTGAATAGACTTTAGTCTTTTGGGGGGGATTTTGGGTTCGATAATAATGAGGATGTCGATCTTGTGGATTTTTTGCAGATTTATTATTCTCCTAAGCGTTGGTTTGTTCGCCAAACTGCGGATATTCCAGGATAGGATGTTAAGCATTAATGGAGTTTTTTGGGGGAAGATTTTTTGTTCCGCTTGGCGGCAGATCTGGTTTGGATGGTGGCGTCGGTGGGTCCGTTGTTGGCTTTGGCCTTACACGAGGTGAAAGGTCCTACCGCAGATGAGGGAGGGGGTTCATTATCTGGTTGCTCCTTCGAGGTCGGTTGTTGTCTGACCGATTCTCCGGCTGAGTCTAGGATCGTATTCTCTGGTGGGATGATAATGGAGTCCCTGGTGCTCTCCGTCAGGATGTTGGATTGTTGAAGAGGGAATCCCGCGGCCTGTACTTGGAGCCCTCTCTGGACTTGGTCGGGACCTAGAATAGCTAAGGCTTCGACCACGGGGTCTTCGGTGTTGATCGGTAGATTGGCTTCGATAACATCGGTGGATAGCTCTACGCCTACCGGGATGGGGGGATCTCGGTGAGCGCGCCGTCTGCTGGGGGAGTGGCTATCTCCTCCTGGTCTTTCGTGTCCTCCGATTTAAGAGCATCAAACTGATTGGATAGGGTGATGGCTTGGGAACTGTAGAGAATCAGAGCTCTGCAAGGAGATTCGCTATTTTCAGACATGTCTTCTCCAGAGCCGAATCAAGTGTACGAGTTTGGGCAGGGAAGGATAGGTGGCATGGGGGTCCTCCCTTCGGTTGGCTTGCTTTCTTTTTGGGGTGGTTTCTTCTTTAGTTCTGGATGAAGTTGGTGGCAGTGCTTAGGGAGATGACCTCTTAAGTGGCAGTGGTTACAGAACATGATGTGGTTATCGTAGATAATTTGTTGGGTGTGGGTCCGGTTGCCCAGTTCGATGTTGATGAAGTTGGGTGGTTCGGTGGTGAGGTCGAGTTCCACGCAGATTTTGGCGTAGTAGGCTTTGGTGAGGTTGCTGGTCTCAGGGGCTGAGGCCACATACATGCCGAAGGAGTTGGAAATACGCCTGAGAGCCGCTGGGATGAAGCAGATGAGGGGCAGGTTGGGCAGAGTGATCCAGGCGGCGACTGTCGCTGAGTCTTCTTTAGTACTAAAGCTAGCTAACCACTTGATGATCTTCATCTGGTAGGAATCAATCCGGCACGTGCCCTTAGACCAGACAGTCTTATGGTCTAATTCGAAAGAGAGGTGAAGAAGGATGTGTTTGGGGTCAAGGGAAGCTATACGGTAATCCTGTGAGAGTCTCCAGCTGGCTATCGTCTCCTGCACCCGTGAGAGCTTGGGACATCCGGTCGAAAATTTGAGAATGAACGTGTGGGGGAATGAGTTCGACAGCGCAGACATCTCCTTTTCAGAGAATGGAACCAAAGGCACCGTTGATTCCAGGGAGTACTCAATGTCCAAGAGGGTGATGTCGGGGACGAAGGAAGTCTTGGCCGGCGCCAGATTTGGGCACAGCATGTCCGCGAAGGACGGCGGAGAGTGAGCGACCGGAGGCGGAGGCGAGGAAAAACCACCAGAAGGAGTGGGGGCAGCCGGGGGGGGGGGGGGTCCGCTCGGGGCGGAGGGAGATGACTGACGGGGCTGCCTGGGGGATGTTCGGAGGAAGGGGGTGGGAGAAAGGGACCTCCCACGGCTCGGCTCGTTCGCTGGGTGTTGCGCCACCGCCGGATCAACGGCAGTAGCGTACGGGGCAACCTCAGCGGGGTCACCCGACTGGAACGAGCTGGGGGAAGGATGATGGGGTTCGGGATGCGGGCCGCCGAGGGCGGGGAGGAGGAGGGGGGTGGACAAGAGGGGGACCAGGAGGGTGGCCGGGAGCCTCTAAGGGTGCGTCAGGGGCCAGGGGTCCTCTACACCGGAGGGATAACTGGGGGGTGAGGGAGGGGTCGGTGAGCGAGGATGGTGGGGGGGATTGGATGGCGTAGTGCGCAGCAAAAATGACGGGGGAGGGTAGGCGTAGAGGGGGAGTTGATGAGGAGGGGGAGAAATGGAGTGGGAATACGTGAGGTGGGGGCCGGCTGCGTAAAAAACGGATGAAGGGTCCGAAGTGGGCCCGATTGAAGAGTGGGGAATAAGTTGGTTGGAGTACGCACGCTGATGGCCAGCTGCATAATAGTCGCGCAAGGGATCGAGCGCGTAGGGAGCATGGGCTGGGAGGGCCCCACCCGGGGAATGATCAACACTGCTGGGCGCGTAAAAAGGATGAAGTGGGTGGATCCCACCTGGGGACTCCGCTGGCATTGAGAGATCACGCACGATAGCGTAAAAAGCAGGGAGGCTAGCCACGTTGGGTACGAAAGACCCGCCCACGTGGTGTCGAGAATCGAGGCCCCCTAATCCTGCACCACAGGAGGGTGACACTCCAGCTACGTTCAAAATTCGAACTGAAGACTAGTTGGCGGGAAGGCTCCCTAATCCTGCACCGCAGGTGGGAGACCCCCCGGGGAAAGGGCTACTCCGTTCGCAGCCTGAACCGAAGCGGGAGGAGGGGCTTGGGCGGACGGGGGCTGAAGATGAGGGGGGTAGCCGACGAGCGCGCGAGCTGGAAGATCCGTCACGGAGGACGCGAGGTCGGCACGTTCGGGGGCGAAGGAGGGGGCGAGGAGAGAGCCCGAAGGAGAGGGCCGGGGGAGGGGAAGAACTGAGAGCTTGGGGGAAGGGGGTAGGGAGCTGGGACAGAGGGATGAGGATGGTGTGGGAGGGGGGCGGGTGGGAGAACGGAGAGGTGTTCGAAGAGAGGGGAGGGAGGGAGGCGTAGAGGAGACGGATCAGCTCCACGCACTCGGCTGGCCAAGGCTTGGCCATCAGCGACCACCTACCACCGGGGAGAACGGAAGCCCTAGGGGCTTCCCTGGGAGGGACGGAGGGGGAGCTCTAGAGAGGGGAACAGAGCCAACATCTTTCTATTATATATATATATATATATATATATATATATATATATATATATATATATATATATATATATATATATATATAACTATGTTTTTTTATTTTAATGATAAAACGTGAAGTTGTTGATATAAATATAAAACTTGTATTTTTAAGGCGCTCTAATTTGCGAGAAACCTTTATTTTTCATTTAGAAAAATAATACTTACGATTTCAACTATAGATAACTAGCGCAAGATACTATCAACCTAACCACAGAGAATAAGCTATGCTACTCCTAAACTACACAATATAGGGCTATGAGAAATAAAGAAAGAAAAAAAGTTTTATTCCCTTACAACACATTAATAAAAAAATACAAAAAGAATAATAAAAATCCTAAGCTACGTTGTGACAATCTTCTAAAAGCCGAGAACGGTCCAGTCCGATGGCATGAGTGCCATGCACCTAAAATATAGCATGCCAAGTAACATGTTCTACAAGTCTAAAATAAACTAAAGTCGCAAGACTGGGACAACCAGAGTCTCAAACTTGGTCACGTAGTCACACGTTGCTAATAGCTTATGCCTCAACGTAACGGAATACCTAGTTGTCTTTGCATTTTGCTAACGGCTCATTCGACCATTTTGGTCATCGCCAAAGTGGATACGATAAAGTATCAATTACGCCAAACATAAATAAACCATTAAATGTAAAATATGTATCTATATAAGGGTATAATTTGTAACGACCAGGTTTCCGAAAATAACAATAATAAAAATAAAAAATAAAAAATAAATATATATACATATATAAAAATAAAAATAATATATATATATATATTATATATATATATATATATATATATATATATATATATATATATATATATATATATATATATATATATATATATATATATATATATAAATGCGTCACAATATTAAGAGTATAATTAAAACGTAATTCTTTCCCCTTTTTTAAATCGCATATATATATATATATATATATATATATATATATATATATATATATATATATATATATATATATATATATATATAGAAAACCATACTACAGAACTAACCCAACACTATATATATATATATACACATTTATATAAAAAACCATACTACAGAACTAACACAACACTATAAGCTTCATAAATTTGGCAAAGCCAATTCACAGAGCTAATTCCCAACACAACCTCACAAAATATTACCAAGCAACTTCATAGAACAACCCAAGTCTGAAATCGGACTAGTAATTTCACAATCGCTCCGAGTATCCACAAGCAAAGTAAAAATAATCCAATCCCGTAACGGAATTGAGACCGAATCATCATCGACTACGACTATGAGATGCTACGACTACTCGAATATGAACTATACAGAAAATTTGATGTCAAAATCCGAAGGGTAGCCTCGGACTCGGATCGCGGTGCGTTATCGCCGGTTCGGAAGCCTCGAAATGCTTCTGGACAGCGACGCAAGGAGTCGTGGGGGTGCTGGTCGCACGGAGGATGCTGGCAGCGGATCGTGGGGACGACAGGAAAGGCGCGCAGATAGGGGGTCGACGGCTAGGGCGGCCGCTGAGGGGGTCGACGCGTAAGGGTGCGCATTAGGGCTGGCCATGCGGGGGTGCACGGAGGCGCTGGCTGTCGTGGGTCGGAAAGATCGGCCGTATAGGGTCGCGTGCAGCGTCGGTGGAGGAAGTTGGCCAGAGATCAGGGGTAGTGGTGGGTTTGTGGTGGTTTGGAGAGAAAAGGGAAAGAATAGTGTTGTTGGTTTAAAGGAGAGGAAAGTAAGGGAGTGATGGTGAGGATGGGATGTTGTGTGTGGTTCTCTTTGAAGTTGGGGAAGTTTGAAGAGGAAGAGTGAGTGTGAGGTGTTGTGGTGATGAGGGCTTTGGAGAGTAGCTGAGAGGAATTTGGAGAGTGGGTGAGAATCGTAGGGGAGAGGAATTTGGGAAGGGAAGAGGTCAGGGGTTGAACGTGTGTGAATGGTTTTTTTTTTTCTTTTAGAAATGGGTTTGGGTTTGGGAAGAAATTGCTGGGTTTGGGTCCAAATAAAAAACACAACCCAATAAACAATATTCTATACAAAAAATAATTTAATTAGCCAACTAAAAATAATAAACTAATAGTATAATAATAATAATATTAATAATATTAATAATAATAATAATAATAATAATAATAATCTAAAATTAGACTAATTGGAAATTAAACCTAATTAACAGAATCCAAATTTTAGGTCTACCAAGCTTCCCTACTTAGGAAATTTCGACCTCAAAATTTAAGGATAGAGTTAGGGTTTAGTCATACCTCAAAACAGGTGAGGTTATTTCTTCCTCATGTCAGCCTCTCATTTCCAGGTAGACTCGCCTGGAGAATGATGATGCCACGCTACTCTGACTAGCAGGATCACAGTATTCCTCAGCTTCTTCTCCCTGCGGTCTAATATCTCTATTGGCTACTCTGGCACTATAAGACTGGGACCAATCTCCAACTCTGAATGGTCCAAAATGTGGCTCGGATCTGGAATGTGACGTCTCAGCTGCGAAACATGGAAGAGATTGTGCATGCCTTCAAGGTTAGGTGGTAATGCCACCCGATACGCTACTTCTCCAAGTCTGCTCAATACTTCGAATGGGCCGATGTATCTGGGACTAAGTTTTCCAGCTCTGCCAAACCCGATGGTTCCTCTAGAGGGAGAGATCTTGACAAATACACGGTCTCCTGCTTCGAACTCCAACGACCGACGACTGCTGTCGGCCCAAACAAATGGAGTGCGGCAACGACGTCCGTACAATGCTTCGAACGTTGTCATTTCGATGCTGGCTTGGTAGCTGTTGTTGTAAGAGAACTCTACCAAGTGCAGATGGTCTTTCCAAGACCCGCCAAAATCTAAGACACAAGTGCTCAACATGTCTTCCAGCGTCTGAATGATCCTCTCAGATTGTTCGTCAGTCTGCGGGTGATAAGCGGTGATGAACTTCTGTTGAGTCCCAAGACTATCATACAAGCTCTTTCAAAATGAAAAGTAAAGCGGCTGTCTCGGTCCGATACGATGCTCACCGAAACTCTATGTATACGAACTATGTATTGCATACATAAAGCTGCTAGCTTCTCGGTGGATAAACTATCCTTGAAAGGGATAAAGTGAGCAGACTTAGTCAGTTTGTCTACAATAACCCAAATGGCATCCTTTCCACCTTGGAAACGTGGCAGTCCTGACACAAAGTTTATTGTGATGTGCTCTCATTTGCACTTCGGGATGGAAAACGGCTGTAGAAGTCCTGCTGGCCTCTGTCGGTCTGCCTTTACCTTCTGGCAGATCAAGCACCTGGAGATGAATCTTGACACATCTTTCTTCATTTACCTCTATACTTGTGCTCGCATATCCCTATACATCTTGTTTTCTCTTGGATGGATGGAATACTGCGATCGATGCGCTTCCTGCATCAGTTCATCTCTCAAATCACCAGTGGGCATTCAGAGTCTTGTGTTGTGCCTCAATGCTCCATCGTCTGCCATCAAAAAGTCATCAAGTGTTCCTGTTAATACTTGATCTCTATGTTTGTTAGGGTTATATACTAAAAGCATCACTTTTGTATTAACTTTATTTTCTTAAATTTTGAATGAGAATCATATAGGAAAATGTTTGCATATTATATTTGTTGCAAATGTTAATACAAGTATATGATATTCTATATTATAGATAATATGGTGTGTGGTGTCACATAGAAGATCATATTATCAGTTACCTAAGGAATATATAAATAGTCACAACCTAGATGGGCTTGGACAAACATTGGAAAGGTTGTAGTGTAATATGATATTAGTCTATCTTGACTATAGGTTTATACTAGTACACTTTGTGTGTATTGAACATGACCACTTGAGGTTGTTCTCTTTGTACTGACTACATAAGTAAACAAACACCTCTGTTATTATGGATGCTTGTGCTCTTAATCCAGATATAATAACAGACATATACATTCGGTGTGCATTACTTTGACTCATAAAAGAGTGATATTCATTATGGGTCAACAACCTCTATGAATTGGATAATAACATTGTATATATAATGGGATGTTGATTATAAAAGGAATACATGTCCCGATACGTCGGGTTGATGATGTCCCCTTAAGGAGCTCATAAGGATTGTCATGTAAACCCAGGAGGTAGATTATATCCGACATGACAAATAAAGTTGAGTGGTACTACTTAAGGATAAAAGATGTCGATCAATATAGTTGTCAGTAACTTAATTTGATCGACGAACATTCGATATCTTAACATGGGGAGCCAAACGAGCATATAACAAAAGGAGCCCATAATCATAATTTGGGATTAGCAAGGTAGTGCAACAATAGCTCTCTAGTGGACCGAGCTATTGTTAATGGGCCTGGGTTGTGTGTTTGGACTGAACATGGGATACACAGATCCGTTAAGAGACATAACCCTAATTTCTTCTCATGGTCCCTGTCGTAGCCTTATATATATCCTCTATTCTATGACCGTTATATACTTATCAAAAATAAAAAACTTTCTCTAAATTTGTGATTCACGTAAGGAGAGAAAGGAGGGCTGCCAAGGAAAGAAAAGGTTGGGAGATCGTCGCTCACACGACATCCAACCCGAGGAAGGAATACATGTAGAAGATCTCGGGGTCGTGACTGCTCGAGATTAATAGGAATTGTTGTCTTCTTTCCGTCGCAGGTATAATTCGTGAACCCTTGTTTCCGCCTGTGATGGGTTAGAACACGTTTATATCTGTTTAACTTTCGATCGATTAATATGCACACCAAACTAGGGTCTTGGGAATCCCCAATTCCATCAATGTTTGCAAAGTGCCTAATCTTGGAACTGAGCCTCCTTGATTCTGTCCATCAGACTTGACTGCACTTGCAAATATATCATGGGTAAATCAGCTCCTGGTACAACAACTTCTCGTCCCAGCTTCTTCATTTCTTCTTCTGGCAGGATAATCTCTAATCCAAGCTTCTCCATGTCCTCAAGCAGGTACCGGTTCGTCGTCAAGAACATTGCCATCAAGTATTAGCTAAGTGCATCGACGACCACATTTGCTTTTCTCAGATGGTATTGCAGGTTGATATCAAAATCCTTCATATGCTCCAACCATCGCCTCTGGTGCATGTTGAGCTCCTTCTGTGTAAAGACATATTTAAAACTTTTATGGTCTGTAAATATCTCTACACTCTCGCCGTACAAATAGTGCTTCCAAAGCTTCAGGGCGAAGATGACTGTTGTAAGCTCCAAATCATGAGTGGGGTAGTTCTTCTCGGGAGTCCATAATTGTCGTGATGCATAAGTAATTACTTTTCCATACTGCTGAAGAACACAACCTAAGCCCTTATCGGAAGCATCACTATAGATCAAAAATCCACCGGTGCCTGAAGTAGTGATAAGATTGGCACTATTGTAAGCCTTTTCTTCAGCTCCTCGAACGATGCCTGGCAATCCTCCGTCTAGACAAATTCCTTATTCTTTCTTGTCAGCTTTGTCATAGGTTCGGCTATCCTGGCAATATCATTCACAGACTTTCTGTATTATCCTGCTAGGCCGAGAAAGCTCCTGATTTTTGCAACTGAACTTTGGCGTCGTCCACGTCTCAACTACCGCTATCTTCTTTGGATCCACCAAGATGCCATCTTCGGTGATAACATGGCCTAGAAAATCTACTTTGTCCAAGAAGGACTCATACTTGGATAGTTTTTCGTATAACTTCTCCTACCGCAGAGTCTCCAAAACTATCCTCAAGTGCTTCTCGTGTTCTTCTGGGGTCTTCGAATAAATCAGAATGTCCTCAATCAAGACAACGACAAACTGATCTAGGTACTTGGGGAAGACCTTGTTCATGAGATTCATAAACACTACAGGGGCATTGGTAAGGCCAAACGACATGACCAAAAATTCGTACTGTCCGTACTTGGTGTTGAATGTCGTTTTGGGTATATCTTTTTCTCTTACCTTGACTTGGTGGTAACCAGACCTGAGATCTATCCTCGAGAACACCTTCGCTCCGCTCAACTAGTCGAAGAGATCGTTAATCCTGGACATAGGGTACTTGTTCTTGATGGTGATGTTGTTCAATGCCCGATAGTCTATACACATTTGGACAGTTCTGGCCTTCTTGGGCACAAATAAAACTGGTGCTCTACAGGGTGAAGCACCACTTCCGATGAATCCCGAAACCTTGAGCGCATCGATCTGGTCCTTCATCTCCTTGGCCTCCTTGGGATTGACTCGGTAAAGGCATTGTGAGATAGGTGGAGAGTCAGTCACTAGGTCGATAGAGAATTCCATATCTCGGTCAGGGGGCAATCCTGGAAGGTTGTCGGGGAAGACGTCTATGAATTCTTCTATAATAGGTGAAGGAGTCCGGTCTCTTCGGTGATAGATGAGTAGCTGACGCTCCTCATGCTTTCTTGTGATCTAATAACCTCGAACTCGGGTTCTCCAGGTGGACTAAAGATGACACTACCTCGATGACAGTCTATCAGGCCATGATGCTCACTCAGCCGATCCATTTCCAAGACTATATCATAGTTGGGAAGTGGCATTACAAGGAGTAGTGTTAGAAATTTATGGCCATAGATGGTGATAGGGCAGGTAAAAGTATGTGATTGGTATAGGTCCTCCGCCATTTATAACTCTACATATCCTCTTAGTAAAACTAGTGACTAAGTGGTGTATAGAAATAAAGTTGAGGATATAAAGCTATGTGATATTCCATAATCAAATAATACTAGGGCAGGAGGCGAATGTAATAAGATGGAACCTGTGATAACATCTCTAGTTGGTTCTGGCTCCTCCTCCTCTACTGCCAAGGCAAAAGCTGGCCCGACTCTTTGTTGATGTTGGCTAAATTGCAGCTACTGGGTAGGAAGTGAAGCCCTCTGCTGCCCTGCTCCAGTCTGAGTGAACATCATAGCACAGTCCTTCACTTGATGGGTGGCAGACCCGTAAGATAGGCAGTGTCCCAACCTCTTCCTATAGATGTCTGTATTGGGTCTGGGCCTCTTGTAGTAGGTGTATATGGGTGATTTCTGTTGCTGCTGCTGGGGTACTTTATTAGGCGTCCAGGCCTGCTGATGAGGTTGTTGGGGTTGATGAGGCCTGTGACTATTGGGCTTCTTAGAATTGCCCTGGAAGTTGCTAGATCCCGGAAAGTCTATCTTGGGACGAGCAGACGAGCTACCTCGATTCTCCGTGCCACCATCAGGATCTTCTCATAAGTTTTTGCACCATTAGCAGTAACTAGGGTGCGAAGCTCCTCTCGCATTCCGTAACAAAATATTTTGGCACAGTCTGCGGAGTCTGCTACAAGGAGGTGGCAAATCGGCCGAGTCGACTTAAGTCTGCTGCGTACTCGTCGACTGTATGGTTCTCCTTTTTTAGATCTTAGAATTTCCTCCCATAGCTTCTAGAGCTTCCTCTGAAAAGAATTTCCTCTTGAACATGTTCATGAAGGTGTTCCAAGCTATCCCTTGGATCTGGAATGGTGGTTTATTTCTAAATCAGATGCTCGCCAGATCCCGCATCTGAAGTGCTACGGCCTCGACCTTGAGGTCATCTGGAAGTCGAACGACTCTAAGAAGACGCTCCTTGTCATCCATCCATTCATCAGCATAGATGGTGCCCTTGGTTCCCTCGAAAGGTCGTGGTCCTAGCTTCTTGAAGTTCTCTATGGTACCAACCTTGACATGGACAGCAGGCCCCAGTCAGTTGGAGTTGTACCTCCTCTCTCTAGGGCAACGAGAGCTACATTATGGGTTTTCTCGATGCCCTCTCATGATCGCGGTCTGCTCGTGATGAGCCTCAGCTTGGGCTCTCTAGGCCTCAAGAATACCCTGAAACAGGGTTAGGAGCTGGGTAGGGTCAACATGCATAGCTCCTACAGGTGGAATGACTAGTGGGACCACACCAGTAGGAGGAGGTGGTGGCAAGGTCCTAGGAGGAATAAGTGGCACGACATGATAAGCGAAAACATAAGCAGAATGAGAAGGTGGTGGAGGATGGGGACGATCGGTAAGCAGTAGTGAAGGATGGGGATCAGTTGCAGACTGTACGGGCCGGTGCTCTGAGGATTCAGCCTCCTTGGAAGTGTGGCCAGAACATATGGTTCTTCCCTTTGCCATTCTTTGGAATGGTAAGAAGGCAACATAATCAAAGCAATCCAACTAAGTTACACACATAAAAAACATTTTTAATAAATCGGTCCTATGTTGTGATGAGTCATAATATTTCAATATTCTAAGTGTTCTAAATATTTCTAGTCTATTTTCCTAAAGTTGTTTATTCTGACCTGCATGGGTCACCACTGAAAATATGTTACGACCCGATCCTATATATTTAGGATAAGTCGGATCATGTCTAGCCTACGCCATGGTGAGATGGCGGTAGTAAGTTGTTCAGGTGCAATGCAGGAACTCACAAAGTCACAACATCTAATTTATGCAGAAAAGTAAAACATTTCTTTCAAAATAAAATTGCAAGTTTCTAAGGATGTGTTGAACATAAAGTAAATATTACAAACTTCAAATGTTGTACTGAAAGGGAAATGCTAAGCAGGAATAAATAACTCCAGCTATCTAGGTAGCTGACTCGGGTGCCTCTGGGGCAGTAGTATTCTCCAAATTGGGTTCCAAGGTGTCATGACCCGCACTTAGTGTAGGGAACAAGTACGTAACAACGTCCAGTCTACGCCACGGAATCGGCGTAGAATGCTGTACTAGGTCACTATCTAAAATAACTCTACAATTATATAATATACTTGTCTTTAAATCTCAACTCCGAACGGAGGACAAGTATAGAAATAATATAAATCAATCACAGTCTAAGCACGATAGGATAACACAAATTCTAAACTAAAAGAAAACAAATAAAAACTACTAAATGATAATATCTCAAAACAACTCAAAATAAGTCAACTCTCAATTATTACAACTCAAGTTCTAAACATAAAATTTAGAGCAAGTCTACTAAACTAATCTCCCGATCACTCCTGAGAGTCGGGGCCAAAGGTAGCTAATCTCTCTCCAGATCCATAGCAAGTAGGGTATGTATCCTCAGGGCTAACATGTAAAATTTTTCAATGATCCAGTCAGGAAAGGAACGAGCACACCTCATCAAAAATCCCAAGTAAATGACAAAGACTATAAAACAATTATAGATAGTTATATTGATCAAGCATAGTAGTGAAAATGGAGAAACAGTTAGAATAAGGAGAGTAAATAGTGAGGACAGAAGATCATGGCATAAAGACTGAATATAACTAGCTAAACTAGAGTAATATGACATGAGTCCAGATGGTACATATATGTCAAGTGTGATTCCATTCAATGATTTAGTAGGATGATTCTTGTAATGGGTCTTGTGATGATTCTAGTAAAGATTCGTGTAGTGATTCTAGTAAAGATTCTTGACAATACACAGTGTATTTTAAAATAACTGAGAACGATGTGTAAACGGCTAAGGGTAATCCGGTACATCACACACTGATCAGTAAGGGATGGCTATCGTTCTTGTATAATTCACATGGAGGTGGTTCGAGTATTTGGGAATATTTACATGTCTACTCAAGTATTTCTCCGCCCAATAAATATGTGTGAATCCATAATACGACACATAAATCGAGAACAAATCTAGCCAGAACATGAGGTGCTTGTAGGTATTTCTTGTATTGGTTCTTGTAATGAGGCTAGACAAGTAAGGTATGTGTGTCGTATACATAAATTCTAGAAATATCAATCCGTGTTTGTAACAGAGAATCACATATAACTGACTAGAACTGAAATATGAAATCGACAAGTAATGAAAGAACTATCAGAGAATGTACTCGCCGGATATTCCGAATGTTCGATGAGAATATAAGTCCAAACTGAAGTCACAAAGTCCTATTTAAATCAACCACAGGTTACAAAGTGTCTAATATGAAATAGATAAAGTCTACAATGCATTCTAAATGATTCTAGGTCCTTCTAGATCAAAGTCAACCCATGGTCAACTCTGGTCAAATCTGGTCAACTATAAGTCACTTGTCCATTTTCCAAATTTTAGGTTAAACTCAAGTTATCTAGTCATTCCAAGTCCGTTTGAGTCAATTTGGATCAAGTTTGACCTAAAGTTGACTTTTGTCAACTTGGTCAACTCGCTAGTCAACTTGGCCAAGTTAGGCTAATTTGGTCATTTCTAAACTAACTCACAAATCCCTAGGCTATATCTAATAGCAAATCACAATATATACATATATACATTCATTCAATATATATATATTTATATATGTATTATATATTTTTATATAATACATATAATATATATATACATAATATATATATGTATTATAAATAATATAATACATATATATATATGTATATTATATAATACATAATATATATATATATAATATATATTATATATTATATATATATAT
>JANAVB010040216.1:12027122-12154633 GCA_029216955.1 Iris pallida | reverse complement strand
GAGGAGGCTGGACTTCGCGACGCGATAGTTAATCGTTTGTCGATCCGCAACTTCAGGTACGTTCACAACCCATAGGGCTATGAACCCTTCACATAGATTCTTTTAACTCGCACTGTGCACGACGAAATCGAGTTCCAAATCAAGGAAAATCTCGATTTCCTGGGTATAGAAACTACCTAACGCCCAATATTCGCGGTCGATTTACGACCAGAACATCGCAAAAATTTGGAAACGCCTGAACAGATTTCTAGACAACCTAACCAGGATGGAAAACGCTATGTTTAGATTTAATTCTTGTTGGGTAATGCTGTTTAAATTAAGTTAAAGTTGACGAAAAATCGTTTTAAAAATAGGAAAATTGTTCCACGCGACGTGCGTCCCGCCAAACCGGGCGACGTGGCACGAACCGAATCATCGAAAGCTGCGTAACGGCTTCGTGGTCGTGTGAGCTTTGACGAATTCAAATTGGTCGTGTGTGCGCGACTAATTTGATGCGTATCCGTCGAAATTTACCGTATCGTGCACTTTGTAAATTTCTAATTACTTTGTGCACGCTCGTCAGATCGAGACGAAACTTGCGCCAACAGGACCGTATCATTTTTCTGGTCCTGTATGCCAAGTTTGGTCCAAATAGAGACAGTTGAATCCGAAATCGTTTTACGGGCCCCACGGTCCCACTCAACGGGCGATTTGTGCACGGCCCGCCGGAATCCAACTTTGGACATACGATTGGGTTCGTATCGAAAAACCAGATCTGTAGACATTAGTTTGACGACTTTAGAGACCGTTGACTCTGTACGCTTTTCGGTGCAAAGCAGGTCCAACGGCGGACATCGTTTTTGTCCAAAATTACCGTTTTGCCCCTGTGTCCAGAATTGGACTTAAGGACAGCAATCTAGCTAATTTGACTATTCTGAGAATATTGGCACTGTTTATTTCAACATCCGGAGACTTCTACGGTGTTGATGATTGTGGCTCATTGAGTGGTATAGTGTTATGGTTTCTCCAGCTAAGGACCTCAGGCAAGTGCACTTTCTGATTCTTTCCGATTAGTAGTCTTTCATTTCATGTCTATACATATATCTTGTGCTTGTTGACACGCTCGTCACACGGAGTAGTCGGGAGGGGAAATATCTTAGTAGACATGTGGATACCCAGAATTATCCCAGTGTCTCTCGTGAATGCTAGCGCTGCGCACGACACGTGCAGTGAGCCTGATTTTACCCCCTAGTCGTTCACATGTCAAAACAGATTTTACACCACCTAGATAGATGTCTTTATTACTTTTTCCTTATTTTCATTCTCTATCGTGCTATGTCATCAGTTATCTTCCAGTTTTGATATCTCATATGCTATTTTCATGTTGTCAATTTTATTGTGTTTTGCATTGCCGTCGGTGTGTACTTGTTCATTCCTGACTGAAAACCAACATTTTTCAGGTTTAGCCGCGATCGCTGTTAGCATTGGGAGGGCTTGGTATGCTGAAGTCAACCTAGAAATAGAAAGCAATTGTATCAATTTCATTAATTATAAAATCTTGTATTTTTTCTTTTTTTAAATGTTGTGATAAATGTAGAAATGTGAATGAGTATCAATGTATTTCTTGAGCATTTATTTCTTGCGGGCTAGACAACGTTCTACCGCCGACTCTGCGACGTAGGCTGGCTTGGACACGTCTCGTATCCGGAAACCGGGTGCGGGTCGTGACAATACATCTCACGCAGTTCATATCATGTCAAAAAATATAAAACATGCAATAGAATAAGATACTTGAATAACTGAAGGAATGTACATAAAGTAAAAGAGATAACTGTAATGGAAGTATCTACTATAAGTAGAGAACTATCAGTGACTACTGATTTAGAGTACGAGATGGCATGTAATTGGCTTGGATTGAACATGATAACATGAGTGAACATGAGGGACACTACCAAGAAGGCTGTGTTGTACATGATAACCATGAAAAGTAATAGAGTGAACATGATGGGTAAATCACATGACCATTTATACTCACCCCTACCCACAATCAATACACAATGATCCAGTCAAGTTACATTACGAACATGATGCTTTGGTTACACATGAAGCACATGAGGAAACATGAACGTACATGAGAGCACATAAAGTACATGAGCGTACATAAAAGCACACAAGAGAACATGAGAGTACATGAATAACGCAAGAGCAAGGAATACATGATGTACATGAAACACATGACATAAAATATCCGATGTGCCCGCTAAGGGGGATAACATCCTATGAAAAGATCCATATAGTACCAATCCGTGATGACATCGTGTCAGCATCAAATAAAGTAATCTAGAGCCAGAATATAAATCCTAACAAGTATGAAACGGTCAAAGAATGCACTCGTCTGATACCCTGAACAACTGATATGAAAAGATGGCCAACTGGAGTCACAGAGTCCTAGTTAGAGCAACACAAGTTATAAAGAGTTCAATTTATATGGTAATTAAAATTATAATGCAATCTACATGAGTCTAAGTCAATCTAGGTCAAAGTCAACTCTTGGTCAACTCTAGTCAACTATAAAGTCAAAGTTGGTCAACTCTAGTCAACTGTGGTCAAACTAGCTAGGGTTGGGTCAACAATGGTCAACTAGTCTAGGTTAGTCACTTCTAGGTCTAAACAAACTAAGTATATGCAAATCAAGTATCCAAGATAGCTACTAACTCATAGCCTAAATCACTTGCTAAACCAAGCACAAAACTAAGCCATAAGCTAACAAGACACACAAACTTAGTCATATAATGTATATATTATTCACATTCACATATTCATATACATAGATATATAGGAAAGCTATATATATAGGCACATACTATATATACATAGAGAGAGAGAAGGAGAGGTAAAAGAGTAAATGAATGTGTGTGACATGTGCGTGAAAGGATATGTGTTAATGTTCTCAGATTTAGTGATAGGTAGGTGTATGTGACATGGGATACATGGTGTCAAAGGGTGTATGAATGCATGTGTGTAAAAGGTTATAGGTTAACTCAGTTTATATAAATGCATACATACATACTTATATACATACATGCATACATACATATCATGTATACATACATTGCATACATGCCTACATAATATCATACATGCATACTTGCCTTCATTCATGCACCTATACATACATACATAGATGCATACATACATATTTGAATACATTATATACTTGCATACATTATATTCATATGCATACTCTACATTATATTACATTCGTTCCTGCATACATGCATACATAATATGTATACAAACTCATATATTTAACTTAAAGATATGTGAATACATACATTATATTACCTTAACACATATATTATCATTCATTCATATCCATAAACATGCATTTTAGTTCATGCATTATATCCATTCACATATCATTAAGTTGCATGCATATACTTATTTTATTACATACATGTCATTCATGTATATTACATACTTACATGCATCTATACATTATATAATTGATACAACATGTAAAATAGAAGAGGGAAAAAAGGGAGAAAAACTGAAAAAGAAAGGGAAGGGAAGGAAAAATGTAAGGAAAAGGAAAAATAGTGGACATATACATGCTTGCATCATATATTCTATATTATCATACATGCTATCATTAATATTGCATTACATTATGTATACATTATGCATTCATATCTATCATTACATGTATACCTTGCATTCGTATCTAGCATTCATTATATACTTTCATGCATACATTGTATATCATTCTTTCATTCATGCATTTATGTATTGCTTACATACATTACATTGATTGCATTCCTACATGCTTGCATTCAACCATATATTACATTAATGTAAAGAGGATACATATGATATATATATATCATTTCATTCATCTAACATATTATGTATGCATACTCTACATTCATTTAATATCCATACTACATAGGCTCATAGGTTACACAAAATGCCAATATCGTATAGTAACTCTTTTACTTAAAACCAATACTGTACCAATTGGGCCTTCACTAAATTCTAGAATTAAATTATGGCGTAGCCCTTCATGTTAGCTTTCTGAAACTTCAAACGGATCGCATTTTCGTTTCGGAAGCTCCCGGAATCGCAAAACACCGAAACGCATTCGTCTTTCGGACAGCTGACACTCAAATACTTTACAGAAAGTTCTAGAACGAATTGGCTTTTTAAAATATATATTTGGAAAGCTAACTTCGATACGGTTTTTTAAAAGAAACAGAAGATTAATCGGAGTTCTAAGCTAAAAGTTATGACATTTCTAAGTTGCTTTGGTTAATAAAACCGTGGATGAATATTATGACGAATTTGAGTTATTTTGGACAAAGAAACACATGTAGGCCAAGATACTTGGATACCAACATAGGTATCCAAATAAAACTCATTCTATCCATCCTAACTAAGATCAATCCACTCTCTAACCATTCTAAAACAGAATTTAAATATCTATTTAAACTATTATCATACATACATACACGTGGGGTGTCCTAATTTGGGATCTATCAAGTAGGACACAAGGCACATATCTAAAATCCTCAAGAGAGCTCCAAATGGCCTCAAATTTGAATATAAATGGGGTACATGCATGGGGGTGGATCCTATGGATTCAAAACTAACTAATATGCATAAGAAATCAATTTAGAGGGTTGGTTTACCTATTGGGAGTGGAATCCCAATGATACTCCCAAGGACACGGCTCCGACACGAAGATCTTCCAAAAGGACAATTCTCCTTGTATTTTGCTCCAAATCTTTGCTAGCACACTCCCTTGGTAGTATGAGAAAGTTGGATGGAAGTTTTGGTGAAGGGATGTAAGGAATTTGGAGATCAAATCAAAGAGGGAAGCTCTCTAATTTGGGGAAGAACACTTTGTGAAGAAAAAGAGGCAAGATGGAATGAAATAAAATGAAGGGAGGCTAACCTACCTATAGTGGCTGCCATTAGATGAATTAGGGTTAGGTTTTAGATGTAGATGAGTGGCTAGGGCTTGTCCACCCAATTTCAAGTCTTCCTATTGGTTCAATTAGTCCTAAGACTTTCTTTTTCACAAATATCCTAAGGGGTAAATATCCTACTTAGAAATATCTAGATATTGTTAATCTTGTCATTTACTAGGTTATCCTAATCAAGATTCTAAGCTCAAGGCCAATCTAGATTAGGCTAAGATTCTAGGTCAAGTCTCAACTAAACAATTAACACATATTTAATTAATACAATTTACAATTTCACAAAATTATCAAAATGACCAAAATACCCTTAGGCTAAAAAATAGTAATATGACATTCTAATCACATGACTAGGCTCCCACGGTCATGGTTAGTCTCAAGGCTAAGCAATTCTAGGGTTACACTAGTTAACCATCAAAATTACATTTCAATATTTAAATAGTTTTAAATTAATTAAAAATCACTAAAAATCATAACATGAGTTAAATCTTATTATTGATTAATCAAAATTATAAAAGTTCAAAATTACCCTTATTTTAGAAAAGTGGGTGTTACAAGTCTACCCTCCTTAGAAGAATTCATCCTCGAAATTAAGATGGTCGTACTTCTTCTAGAGTCTCGTCCCCAACAATCATGGTCTTAAAAGCTCATCTAAATCATGCAATTTGAAAGAATAACATGCAGGGTCACGGCAGACAATATCAATCTGAGGTCTCATCTAGCTATACTAGCCATACTACAACACAAGGCATTCACAAGGTATCAAAACATACAAGCAAGGGGTATAACAAAATATCACAAAAGACATGCTAAGTCTAGGTCGAAAACTCACCTCAAATTAGGTCTGGTGACTAAAACTCCCTCCTAGAAGTAGGGGCTAAATTTCCAAGACATTTCTTATGAATCATGCTCTTGTTAGAACTCTTATTCCTTCTTTCTGATCTTACTCTCCCTTATCCACTTAATCATCCCAAAAATTTAAATTTCTACACCTTGTCCTAAATTGGATCCAAAATCTCTAAATCAAAGTCTATGAAATCCTCGAACTTATTCAAATCACTGTCCTCGAATTTATTCGAAGCTAATACTACTATGTCATGCAGGAACTTATTCTTTATTATAAAATTGACCTTCATATTTCCTTCATGTACACCTTCAAATATTATTCTTCTTAAATTTTAAAACCTCCACAAAATCTTTAAATTTTCCCATAACCCAAAATTCGTGTATTCACTCTGTTGTCTTACCAACATCTTATTCAATTTTGGTATCATCATCGCTTCATAGTTACATTCTCTTCTCCATTTCTAAATTCCTAAATTTAGCATCACAATCTTAAGTGAAATATCTCGAGAATCAATAACCTAAAATTATTCAAGTCCACAAAATAAACCGACCTCGAATATCCTTGTTGTTTCTAAAGTACACCTACGAAATATCACTTTTCTAACCATCAATATATCATACTATCCTTCTGGTGAGCCGGAGGGGTCACTACCTCCTGAGAAGACTAACATCCTATATGAAACCGATAGTCAAAATCAACAGAGATTTAACTATAAGGGTTACTAGTCTAATGTCAACTAGACTACCATACCTAAGAATAAGTCCTAATACAAGCTATCAAACTATTATACTATGAAAGAGATATAACTAATGAAGTTCCACAAAGAATTAGACTAGTTATCTGAAGTTATCCCTACTCCTTTGTCAAGTGATGATGAAACAAAACAATTTTTTTTGAAAATGACTGAAACGAAAGGTAGAGATGATATGTTCAAAAAATCCTCCCAAGATATAATCTGATAATCATATGGTCTGTCCAAATCGTCGTACTCCTTCTAGGTCAAACCCCAAGCAATGAAAGTCGAGAAAATTCTATCTAAAGCATGCAAAACATGATTCCTACTGGTCGTGATATCATAGTCTCGAACAGGTCACTATACTATCTATCACAGCACAAAATATCCTGACAGGTACTAATGGAATCACACAACAAAATAAAAAGAAGGACAGGAAGGACAGACCTGCTAACTCGTCACTCATAGCGTCGGTCTCCACAACCGTCAGTGCAAAGCCCTGACCCTCTGGGGTATATCCCTTTGATGGTGCGGGGCATGGTGCTACGCTACAGGTGGCCTAACTCCATCTATCTAATCTATGATACTCAAGTGACATCCACACTAATATTCCACTCCATCATACTAGGGCACCATCTATATGGTATTTATTATGCAATCTGATAATCATACCTGTCTATCCAGAACCATGTTACTAGAATCCTTGTTACGCCAGTAAGTACAACAGCGATAATCCATAGAATCCACAACTAAGGTACATACCTCTAGAATTATGGTATTTAAAATTTTTTCATTGCCGCTAGCTTGGCTGCAAAAACTTTAAATTCCTACCCCCGAGAAATACATCCAAAATCAGACTCTATCTCATCGCTAAACCAGCTAATATGGCTGTAGAAGACTCTAGATTCCATGACTGAGGTAGCCCATAATGTTATCTTGGTAGAAAATCAAGTCAATAATGAATACCAAGAAACAAATTCAACGATGAACAAGGAAGTAGACAGAAACTGTCAGAATCGAATTTCGAGATAGTTTATAATAATATTCTCAAGGGTCATCCCAGAAATCTTCTCAAGTTGTCCTAAATGTGATTGAGTACTCTCTCAACTAAAGTCTATTCCTTATCTCTTACTACAGGCGTGCAGTAGTACAACTAATTGTTGTACTACCACGACTTCGCACTAATGAGAATCTTGACCTGCATAGGCCACCACTAAAAACGTGTCACGATCTGCACCCAGTGTAGGGGCACAAGAAGTGGGTACGTCCAGCCTACGCCGCAGTGTCGACGGTAGAACGCTGTCCTAGGTCACTATCTGATCAACAACTCACGCAATTATATAATGTACCTGTCATAAATTTCAACTCCAAACGGAGGACAAGTAGAAGATATGATATCACTCAATCACAGTCTAAGTACGATAGGATAACACAAAAGTCTATACTAAACTCAAAGAAACAACTTAAATAAACTTATAAAATAAAAATATCTCAAACAATCTCAAATACAACTCAAATCTCCACTTATTACAATACAACTTCCAACAGAAAAAACTAAACAATAAACTAGCAATCTACTCCAAGCTCTACTGGTCATCTAGGCTAGCTGTGAATCTCTATGTTACCTGTAATATTTTCAACAGGTCCAGTCAGGATAGGAACGAGCAAAATATATCTCACGCAGTTCATATCATGTCAGAAAATATAAAACATGAATAGAGTAAGATACATGAATAACTGAAGAAATGTACATCAAGTAAAAGAGATAACTGTAATGGAAGTATCTACTATAAGTAGAGAACTATCAGTGACTAGTGATTTAGAGTACGAGATGGCATGTAATTGGCTTGGGTTGAACATGATATACATGAGTAAACATGAGGGACACCAGCCAAGAAGGCTATGTTGTACATGATAACACATGAAAAGTAACAGAGTGAAAATGATAAATAAATCACATGACCATTTATACTCACCCCTACCCACAATCATACACAAGGATCCAGTCAAGTTACGTTACGAACATGATGTTTTCGTTACACACGAAGCACATGAGGAAACATGAACGTACATGAGAGAACATGAAAGTACATAAGCGTACATGAAAGCACACGAGAGAATATGAGAGTACATGAATAACGCAAGAGCAAGGAATACATGATGTACATGAAACACATGACATAAAATATCCGATGCGCCCACTAAGGGGAATAACATCCCATAAAAAGATCCATATAGTAGCAATCCGTGATGATATCGTATCAGCATCAAGTAAAGTAATCTAGAGCCAGAATATAAATCCTAACAAGTATGAAATGGTCAGAGAATGTACTCGCCTGATACCCTGAACAACTGATATAAAAAGATGGCCAACTAGAGTCACAGAGTCCTACTTAGAGCAACATAGGTTATAAAGAGTTCAATTTATATGGTAATTGAAATTATAATGCAATCTATGTGAGTCTAAGTCAATCTAGGTTAAAGTCAACTCTTGGTCAACTCTGGTCAACTATAAAGTCAAACTAGGTCAACTCTAGTCAACTATGGTCAAACTAGCTAGGGTTGGGTCAACAATGGTCAACTAGTCTAGTTTGGTCAATTCTAGGTCCAAACAAACTAAGTATATGCAAATCAAGTATCCAAGATAGCTACTAACTCATAGCCTAAGTCACTTGCTAAACCAAGCACAAAACTAAGTCATACGCTAACAAGGCACACAAACTTAGTCATATAATGTATATATATTATTTACATTCACATATTCATATACATAGATATATATATATAGAAAATCTATATATATATAGGCACATACATATATATACACAGAGAGAGAAGGAGAGGTAAAAGAGTAAGTGAGTGTGTGTGTGACATGTATGTGAAAGGATATGTATTAATGTTCTCAGATTTAGTGATAGGTAGGTATATGTGATATGGGATACATGGTATCAAAGGGTGTATGAATGCATGTGTGTAAAAGGTTATAGGTTAACTCAGTTTATAGAAATGCATACATACATACTTATATTGCATACATGCATACATACATATCATGTATACATACATATATTGTATACATGCCTACATACATATCATATATGCATACTTGCATTCATTCATGCACCTATACATACATATATAGATGCATACATACATATTTGAATACATTATATACTTGTATACATTATATTCATATATGCATACTCTATATTATATTACATTCATTCCTGCATACATGCATACATATAATATATGCATACAAACTCATATATTTAACTCAAAATATATGTAAATACATATATTACATTACCTTAACACACATATATATATATATATCATTCATTCATATCCCATATACATGTATACTTCAGTTCATGCATTATATTCATTCACATATCATTAAGTTGCATGCATATACTTATTTTATTACATACATGTCATTCATGTATATTACATACTTACATGCATCTATACATTATATACATTGTATACAACATGTAAAAATAGAAGAGGGAAAAAAGGGGGAAAACTGAAATAAAAAGGAAGGAAAGGAAAAATGTAAGGAAAAGGGAAAACAATTGATATATACATGCTTGCATCATATATTCTACATTACTATGCATCCTATCATTATATATTGTATTATATTATGCATTCATATCTATCATTACATGTATACCTTGCATTCGTATCTAGCATTCATTATATACTTTCATGCATATATTGTATATCATTCTTTTATTCATGCATTTATGCATTGCTTACATACATTATATTGATTGTATTCCTATATGCTTGCATTCAACCATATATATACATTAATGTAAAGAGGATACATATCATATATATCTTTTCATTCATCTAACATATTATGTATTCCATACTCTACATTCATTTAATATCCATACTACATAGGCTCGTAGGTTACACAAAATGCCTATATCGTATAGTCACTCTTCTACTTAAAACCAATAATGTACCAATTGGGCTTTCACTAAATTCTACAATTCAATATGTCGTAGCCCTTCGTGTTAGCTTTTCGAAACTTTAAACGGATCACATTTTCGTGTCCGGAAGCTCCCAGAATCGCAAAAACACCGAAACGTATTTGTCTTTCGGACAACTGACACTCAAATAGTTTTACAAAAAGTTCTAGAATGAATTTGGCTTATTAAAATTTATATTTGGAAAGCTAACTTCGATACGGTTTTTAAAAAAAAATGAAAGATTAATCGGAGTTCTAAGCTAAAAGTTATGATATTTCTAAGTTGCTTTGGTTAATAAAAACGTGGATGAATATTATGACGAATTTGAGTTGTTTTGGACAAAAGAAACACATGTAGGCCAAGATACTTGGATACCAACATAGGTATCCAAATAAAACTCATTCTATCCATCTTAAAAAGATCAATCCACTCTCTAACCATTCTAAAACTGAATTTAAATATCTATTTAAACTATTATCATACATACATACACATGGGGTGTCCTAATTTGGGATCTATCAAGTAGGACACAAGACACATATCGAAAATTCTCATGCCTCAAATTTGAATCTAAATAGGGTACATGCATGGGGCGGATCCTATGGATTCAAAACTAACTAATATGCATAGGAAATCAATTTAGAGGGTTGGTTTTACCTATTGGGAGTGGAATTCCAATGATACTCCCAAGGACACGGCTCCGACACGAAGGTCTTCCAAAAAGGACACTCCTTCTTGCACTTTGCTCTAAATCTTTGCTAGCACCCTCCTTTGGTAGTATGAGAAGGTTGGATGAAAGTTTTGGTGGAGGAATGTAAGGATTTAGAGATCAAATCAAAGAGGGAAGCTCTCTAATTTGGAGAAGAACACTTTGTGAAGGAAAAGAGGCAAGATGGAATAAAATAAAAGGAATAGAGGCTAACCTACCTATAGTGGCTGCCATTAGATGAATTAGGGTTAGGTTTTAGATGCAGATGAGTGGCTAGGGCTTGTCCACCCAATTTTAAGTCTTCCTATTGGTTCAATTAGTCCTAAGGCTTTCTTTTTCACAAATATCCTAAGGAGTAAATATCCAACTTAGAAATATCTAGATATTGTTAATCTTGTCATTTACTAGGTTATCCTAATCAAGATTCTAAGCTCAAGGCTAATCTAGATTAGGCTAAGATTCTAGGTCAAGTCTCAACTAAACAATTAGCACATATTTAATTAATACAATTTACAATTTCACAAAATTATCAAAATGACCAAAATATCCTTAGGCTAAAAAGTAGTAATATAACATTCTAATCACATGACTAGGCTCCCATGGTCTTGGTTAGTCTCTAGGCTAAGCAATTCTAGGGTTACTAGTTAACCATCAAAATCACATTTCAATATTTAAATAGTTTTAAATTAATTAAAAATCACTAAAAAAATCATAACATAATTGAAATCTTATTATTGATTAATCAAAATTATAAAAGTTCAAAATTATCCTTATTTTAGAAAAGTGGGTGTTATACCATGTGCGATCAAGGTCTTGCATTTGGTTGCCCGCTGCCTCTATCTGAAGTCTAGCTGGTATCTCCGCGAGGCGAAAGATCTCCTCTATATGCTCGATCCAGTCGTCGGTATATAGGATACCCTCAGTACCCTTGAAGTCTCGCGGCCGCATCTTCTAAAAGTCCTGAATGCCCGGGGTCCTCGGCTGGTATGGCTGTATCTGCCCTCACTACGGCTGGACAGTCACCTTCTCTACTGCTACCATGGCTAGCTGATGGGCCTTGTCAATGCCCTGCCTCATATCCTCATACATGTACCGCTGAGCCTCCATCATCTGCTGGAAGAAGGAAAAGAACTGCGCCATATCAACTGTCCCCTGAGGCGGTGGCGGTAGCATCTCTTGAATCCCCGGGCTAGTCCTCGAAACTGGTGGAGGAGCACCCCTAAAAGCTGTAGACGCTCCCACCTTAGCAGGAACGAGAGGTTCTGCAGTCCCAAGGTCCTGCTGAATCGGGCGAGAAGTGGCAGACCTCTCAGTGGTATCCCTTAGGCCAGAGCGGTGCGATCGTGTCTCCACCATCCTAAAGACAGATCAAACAAAAAATCAATTACTGAGAAGGAAGCGATATAATCAAAGAAGGACAGTTTATTTCAAGGAAGGCAATTATCAGCAAGAAGATATAGATGGCAAGAATTAGATCAAATTTTTTTCTAACTGTAAATGAGTACCATAAACTTATATCCTATATCCTAGTGCAGGCTGTAGTGATACTCTAGTTCGAGTATCACTACGAAATTGCACTAGTTGCGACTCTGGACCTGCATGGGCCAACACTAAAAACGTGTCATGCACTACACCAAAACATACAATTTGTAACACTTTTTTTCTCTCATTCGTAACACTTATAAATGTTACAAGTTAGTCACGGTAATTACCGTGACAATAATTAAATAACCGTTACTTTTTTTTTATTTTTTTTGTTTACTTTTTATAACAGAAATAATCGTGACAAATGAAAAAGAAAGTGTTACTACAATTTTCAGTTTCCCTCCTTTAATTTCACACCCCTCCTTTATTTTTCCATTTTCCATAGAAGAGTGTTGCCAAACTGAAATCATCCCGAGCTAGGGCTCTCACCCTTCACGAGCCAAGGGAGTCTCCTTTTACCTCCGTCCGGCGACGCTGTCCAACTCCTCCATGTCCGTCCTACCTCCTTTATGTTTGACGCTGAATGATGCTACATCGACCTCTCCCTAAACCCTAGCTTGAGTGAACGACTTCGAATCATGGTAATATTAACTTTTGTCCTAATTTTCTTCTTCGATTCTTGGTTACAGTAGGAATTAGGGTTATTATGTTCGAATTAGGTTTGATTCAGTTGTTCTTGTAGGATTTCTCGATATGTATGTAAGATCTATGGTTATGGTTAGGAAATTTTGCTTCCTTGTCCTTCAGTTTTCCCCTTCTTCATGTTCACTTTTATATGTGTGATCTAGTGTTAGGGTTCGTCTATAATTGAGAAATTTCTTTCTTGTGAAAACAATAAATGATTAAGAGAGATGGTGAATGCTTCCTCTTCTTCTGATAACCTGGTGGCAATATTAGGTGGCTGCAAAATGTTGACTGTTAAGACACTTTCGAAGAGAGGATTAAGACTCTTGTTTGTTTAGAGGGACATGGGTTTAATGTGGAGCATCTACAGACCCCCTGGAGGAATTGCAAAGGACAAAAGGCTAGGTTGCACGAACCTTGGCCCACTAGAGAACAAATTGGTGATTTATTGAGGTTTAATATTTTTGATTGAGGATGTAGGCTTGAGTCGTGGAAACAGCCTCTCCATATAATGGCTAAGGTTGTGTACATCTTAACTCTATTTAACTCTACTCTAGATTTAAAATGTTTGAGAGGAGTATACAAGAAAAAAGTGAATCAATAATTTATCCAATTTAGGAAGAATAAGTATAGTACCTACATGGAACAATCTTAGGGATCAATTTCGCTAGCAGATAATTCATTTAGAAAGTTATGTAGACTTCACATATAACAGATTAAGAAATTAATTACATGAGAACACAAAGTTGACTTTGCTAGAAAGTGCCAAAAAAGAATATTGGTAACACAATCTTATATACATTATAAACTTTTATATCACAGTTGCTACTCGTGCTTATGTATTTATTTTATGAAGAATGAAGGTCTGCTTACTAAACTATGTCTATTACTTGTAGAAGATAGTATTAAAGGTCTTTATAGTTTATACAAAGAACTAACAAGGGTTAGATGCACAAAAGACAGGGCCCTAATACTTACAAATTTAATCATAAAGAATTATAAAGTGAATCAAGTGTTGCATGTTAGAGTTTATGAAAGGATTGATTTCATTTGTTTGGCCCAAGTTTATTCGTAAACGATATTACATAGGAGGCATCATCCTTTCCAATGTGGACTATAAGAGCTAAAAGAACCAAAAGCTAAAAATGAGTATGCCTAAGGTAATTGTATTATAGTTAACAATCCCTTGCCCCTCAAACTCACAATGGGTCAATCATATCCATGTTATACTTTTACGTGTTGTCATGAGGTTTGTTCTAGATTTCTCCGCATTTTAAGAGTCACAGGCCTACTTTATAGTCACCTGACCTGAACAATGCAAATATGCAGATACCACTCTATTTAACTCTTTGGAACCTACCTACCTCCATGGTTGATACCTTGATGGCTTAAGTGTACAAGATGGAGTATGTTGCACATGTCCCAGACTAGAGTCCACAAGCATTTGAGTGCTAAATGCGTAATTGGCTACCATTTCTGGAATATTGAACTTCTCTCATTAATGGGACTGTTGGAAAAATGCTCATTGTCCATTTAATGTTTCAGCTGTAAAATAGTTTTCAGTTATTGCTTTGCTTATTGTACATGATTTTGTACCTTACATGTGTCCTAGACCAGAGTCTGCGGTCACTAGTGAATCATCATTGATGTCTCCTTGCATTTGATGGGCAGTCGGTCACCATTTACAGGTTTATTTTACTTTTCTCCTTGATGGGCCTGTTGGGAAAATCCTAGGAAGGTTTCAGGTTCAAATTTTCTTTTTTTTTTTCTGCTATGTCTGAGCTAACTTCGTTATTTGATTTTGTGCAGGGCTGAGAGGATGGTCTGGATTTGTGAGTTTGATATGTCAGAGTTCTAGCTATGTAAACTTGCAAGACCATAATGTGTTCTACCTGGATCCTCATCACTGGTCAATGTTGTACCAAAGAATGGAGCCTTATGAGCAAAACCAATTGCAGGTAACAATCACCAGCAAGCAATTGAAATAAACCAAAACACTATCATATCTAAGTCATATAGTAGTGAAAGATTGGAGGACCTGAAAGTTGATGTAGCTGGTGAATTGAGCAAGGCCATGGTTATGGTATAGCTTCTTTTTTCTATAACAGTATGATTGTTACAATTGATGTGTAGAAATGAAGACACCTTAATCTCTATGGGTGTATGCACGTGTGCTTTTGCCTTGCATTCATACTGCATTTTCTATTATTTGAATGTATGAGCTAAAGGTTAGTATTGTCAAGGCAATAAAGGGAGCTCTTTTCTTCCATAGTCACTTAGTAAATGTCTAAGAGTTTATTTTCATCCAAGAAAAGTTGTTTAGCCTATTTTTTTCCTTCCCTATAAGACTGATGTTAAAACCCATCTTCATGACACTACCAATCGTTTATTGTTGTATTATTAATACCTTGGTACCTTTGTATAAATGAGATTCTTTTTGACCCTATAAGAGGATTGGAAGAAGAAGCTTGTGGAGGTTGGAGGAAAGTTCCATTCTAAAATAACTAAAGGCACGCTCTATTCTTGGAAAACTACTATGAACTTTTTTTCTTGAATCAAATGGAGAATTTCATCCATGCTTGCAACAATTTGAGTTGTCTCATTGGAACCTTTTTCTGATTCATATATACTAGCTGTCTAGTTGTATGTGGAGAGGCAAACAATTTAGAATTTCACATCAGTAATGGCTTGGGCTACATTGACTTCAAACATAATGGCTTGGCACACAAGTGTTCACAATCTAAATTGTAAATATGACCAAGGAAGGGGTCATTGACCCCTCCATATTTCTCTCGCTAACTTATCTTCATATCAGGAACCTTTTTTGATTCTTTATTGTGTTCTATAGGTGTGTGGCAAGAGTCAGATAGCTTTAAGGATGAGGGAATGGGGCCAATCCATCCCAAGTAGAAGGGAATCCACCAGAATGACTCAAGAGAAGATTGAAGATTTTTCTTGCAACATGTAGTCTAGTTAATTCATTCATTATAACTACTTTCTTTTATTTGCAACAAGTGGATAAATAAATAATTCTCTATTTATTTTAGGTTTGCTACTTACTTCATTTACCACTAAACATACATCAAAATCACTTCCTATTAGGATCCCATTTGTTGCATCACCTGGAAAGGCATTTGCTTAACTCATATAATTCCACTATTATCTAAATATAATAGCAATAAGTCAAGCATGGCAATTTTACCCTTTTTTGGTTCTATGAGAAACATTTGGGTTTGATCCATGCAAGTATAAACATATATTTCAGGAGTAGGAGGGACTATATAGTAAGCCTTGGAAGTTAGAAGTAAGGACTATATGCTAAGCCTTGGACGTTATGACCAAGTCTATGCACAATTCAGCAAGAGTTAAGATATGAACTACCTCATGGTAAATTGATCTTCACATTCATAAAGGAGAAGGTATACACTAAATAATCAGGTACGAGGAAAAAACAAGCTACTTGCCATAACAAACCCCCAAAATATATCAGAAACCTAGAATACCAGATTGCTTTTGTTCAACAATAACCTAGTACAATAGGATAAACGGCCTATATTACTCAGTGAATATAAGTTAACCTACTATTTCTGTAACAAATGTCTCAGTACAACAAGATATAGGGTATACTTCGTAAAGTTGATACAATCTAAAACTGCTGGACAATGGAGAACCCTACTAACTCTTAATTATTAGAAACAAGCTCGTCTTTGTAATCGACTGATCGAAGTATCTTGAATGCTCGTCTTTAGTTGACTAATTAATCAACAATTCATGTTTATTTGTGGTAACTCATATTATTCTTTTATGTTTGCTAAAATGAATATGGATTGGCCTTTGATACTCAAAATAGCACTTGGAGCGACAAGGTGCCTTGACATATCTCCATTCCAGCTCAGCATTTGGAATCCTTATTGTCCTTGCGGTTTCATGATGAAATACTATAGACCCTCAATTTGTTTTAAGGACAGCAATATGTGGTTATTTTAAACTAGTTGTCTTTTGAGTACTGCTATTCATGTATTCTCATAGACAGAACAATTGAATATGTTACACATTAGAAACCAAGACCAAGGTTCAAGTAGAACAACTCAAGTCAGTGAAACTCTATTTAGTTTTTGCATCTTTGTTGGCGAAAGAAAGAGCCTTATACCTAGCAAAGTGATAGACTACTGGTCACCGTCTGCCATGTATTTATAGTACAAAGTGTATGAATATAGAAAAAGAGTATCATAGTCATAACATATATGAATTTGATGAAGAACAAAAGAAGAATTCCAGAAGTTAACAGAACTGAGTTTACCTTTTAATTAACACCATCATATTGATATGTAGATGTTTCTTTTTCACCATTACTTATGTGTTATAGTGCTACTGTTGCTAAGAAACTTAACCAAATTGGGCATTATTGTTCTCTTCTTAATAGTAAAGGATGGAGATTTAGCATGATGGCTAACTGCATGAGAGACAGATGATCTTCGTATGTTCGACTTTCTTTTTGTTGTAATTGATGCTCTATTCTCCTTAACGGGTTCTCTTGGTGTCCTTGCCTGTTGTTCAACGTTTAATCACTCATCTTCATCTGCATTCCTCATTTCATTTTCTGTTGTATTTTGATCTATCAATGGTTCTTTCGTCTTGGGAAGCTCTTCCTTTTCAATAAGTATAAGCTCTTTAATTTTCTTCTCAATAACTGCACGTCTCGTTAGTATATATCTCTTGTCCTTCCGCCTTCAATGCCTCTATCCAAGCTCGACTCGCCTCTACCTTCTTGTCAGCAACAACTTATGCAGATGTTGTACTATTTGTCAGGTACTCTTACTCGACTTTAGAGATGGTTATGGTACATGATTTTATAGACAAAGCAACAGATCTATTCTTTATTGCCCATTCATCGATATCAACGTCTTTCATCTTCTTGATAGCAATAACTTCAGATTCATTTGCAGCTGCTAGCTCTCGAATTGATGTTAACCGAATATAACTTTTAGGTGGTAATATTTTATGCTTTTATATAGAATAGTATGTGTCATGAACTGGAGAGTGAAGCACGGTGAGAATACGTTGCAGTATAGTATCATTCACTGTGAATCAACAATAATTTGGAAGGAACTCGACTATCCTGGTAATTTTTTATTGTCATCGAGATTATCAGAATCACAAGTGGAATATGCAGTTACCCATCTGTTCTGTCTTTTTCTTTTCTTTTCTTTTTTTTGAGATAGTGTTACCAGTTCTTCTACTCATATTAATACTTTCATATGGCTAATTTTCTGACCCCAGGTGCTGATTACTGAACCTATCATGTTATCCCAGCACTTCGAGCGGCAAGGGGGCTGACATATCTCCATTCTAGCTCAGTTGTTGGGATAGAAGCATATCTTGTAAATGGACTGCTACTTTTCTGAAGAGGCTCATCATAAAAACTAGAGAGTAGTTAGTGTATCTATAATAGAGGAATATTTTTTTTCTTTTGTGTTTGTGTTGAGAAGAGAATGGTTGTTCACCTTTGTGTCCATCTTGAGGGTTTAAATATTGTAATGTTATGAGTTGTATACAACTATTGCAATATGAATTTAAATTTATGTGCATATTGATAAGACTTCATCTTCGGTTATCTATTGCTCTTAAGCCTATTGAATACAGGTTAATGGATAATATTAAAATTATTTTTTTCTTCAGAAAAATATATATCGGTAACGGTTATAATCGTTACAAAAGTGAAAAATAAGTAACGCAATAGTACATTTTTGTAATGGTAATAACTGTTACAAAAATAAAATTAGTCACGATAATAACCGTGACAAAAAGCGTTACAAGAATTAATTTTCGTAATGGTAATAACCGTGACGAAAAGTGTTACAAATATTAGTCACGGCCAATTCGCCACGGTTATTACCGTGACAAAAATTATTTGTCACGGCAATAACCGTTGGCAATCACCTATTTTGGTGTAGTGACGACCCGCACCCAGTGTAAGGGAACAAGTACGTAACAACGCCCAGCCTACGCCACAGAATCAGCGTAGAACGCTGTACTAGGTCACTATCTAAAACAACTCACGCAATTATATAATGTACTTATCTTTATATCTCAACTCCGAACGGAGGACAAGTATAAAAATAATATAACTCAATCACAGTCTAAGCACGATAGGATAACACAGAATTCTATAACTAAAAGAAAATAAATAAAAACTGCTAAATGATAATATCTCAAAACAACTCAAAATAAGTCAACTCTTAATTATTACAACTCAAGTTCTAAACATAAAATTTAGAGCAAGTCTACTAAACTAATCTCCCGATCACTCTTGAGAGTCGAGGCCAAAGGTAGCTAATCCCTCTCCAGATCCATAGCAAGTAGGGTATATATCCTCAAGACTAACATCTGTAAAATTTGTCAATGATCCAGTCAGGAAAGGAACGAGCACATCTCATCAAAAATCCCAAGTAAATGATAAAGACTATAAAACAATTATAGACAATTATATTGATGAAGCAAAGTTGTGAAAATGGAGAAACAATTAGAACAAGGAGAGTAAATACTGAGAGACAGAAGATCATGGCAATAAAGACTGTAAATATAACTAGCTAAACTAGAGTAATGTGATATGAGTCCAGGTGGTACAATATATGTCAAGTGTGATTCCATTCAATGATTCTAGTAGGGCGATTCTTGTAATGGTTCTTATGATGATTCTAGTAAATATTTTTGTGGTAATTTTAGTAAAGATTCTTGACAATACTCCCAGTGTGTTTTAAAATAACTGAGATCGACATGTAAACGGCTAAGGGTAATCCGGCACATCACACACTGATCAGGTGAGGGATCGCTATCGTTCTTGTATAATTCACAGGGAGGTGGTTCGAATATTTGGGAATATTTACATGTCTATTCAGGTATTTGCCCGCCCAACAAATATGGGTGAATCCATAACACGATACGTAAATCGAGAACAAATCTAGCCAGAACATGAAGGTGCTTGTAGGTATTTCTTGTAGTAGTTCTTGTAATAGAGGCTAGATAAATAAGGTATGTGTGTCATATACATGAATTCTAGAAATATCAATCCGAGTTTGTAATAGAGAATCAAATAGAACTGACTAGAACTGAAATATAGAAATCGACAAGTAATGAAAGAACTATCAGAGAATGTACTCGCCTGGTATCCCGAATGTCTGATGAGAATATAAGTCCAAACTGAAGTCACAAATTCCTATTTAAATAAACCACAGGTTACAAAGTGTCTAATATAAAATAGATAAAGTCTACAATGCAATCTAAATGATTCTAGGTCCTTCTAGGTCAAAGTCAACCCTTTGTCAACTCTGGTCAAACCTGGTCAACTATAAGTCAACTAGTCCATTTACCAAATTTTAGGTCAAACTCAAGTTATCTAGTCATTCCAAGTCCGTTTGAGTCGATTTGGATCAAGTTTGACCCAAAGTTGACTTTTGTTAACTTGGTCAACTCGCTAGTCAACTGGGCCAAGTTAGGCTAATTTGGTCATTTCTAAACTAACTCACAAATCCCTAGGCTATATCTAATAGCAAATCACAATATATACATATATATATATTCATTCATTTAATATATAATACACACGCACACGCACACGCGCGCACACACACACACACACACACACACACACACACACACACACACACACACATACACACACACACACACACACACACACACACACACACACATATATATATAATATACAAACACATAGGTATATAATGGAAGGAGGGAAAAATGAGAGGGGGGTATGTGTACTGTTGTTGTGTAGGCTGCTGGTTGGGCTGAAAATCTGAGAACAACCTTATCATAACATTATATATATATATATATATATATATATATATATATATATATATATATATATATATATATATATATATATATATATATATATATATATATATATATAACCCTCTTTACTTTCAAATAGGTATTTGTATATATATATACAATTACCTATTTGAAAGTTTTATATATATATATATATATATATATATAAAATATATATATATATATATATATATATATATATATATATATATATATATATATATATATATATATATATATATATATATTTTTTTTTTTAACAAAAAGCAATTATATATATATATATATATATATATATATATATATATATATATATATATATATATATATATATATATATATAAGAGAAGGGAAAGAGGGGAGGGTGTGTGAGCTGTGTGTAGTAAGGTAGGGCTGCTGCTAGGGGCTGCCCCCAACAAATCCAACTCACAAGAACCAAAACATATATATAAGCCTCTATATTTATACTAAAACTATGTATATATAAATAGACATTTACATACAAAGAATTATATATAACATATAGAGATTTATATACAAAGAATGTAAATCATAGTTTAACTACAAAGTTGAACTAGTAAACTAATCTAAAACCAACATCAAACTCAGAAATCTGAGTTTATACTCAGAAAATCGATTTCAAACAAAAATCCAATCAAATATAACCCAACATAATATGTATATATACAACCTATATACCTTATGCATATAGACACAACACTATATAAAACCCCACACCAACTCAATCCCTCGAATTGAACTGGTATTCAGTCCGAACTCAAAATCTATTTCAGAAATTAAACATCAATATGAAACTCAGAGTTTGAGTTGAAACCCAATCAAAATTCAACTTTAAATTCAAACCCCAATACCCAAAATGAACTCGATACCCAAATCGTAAAATACACAACTAGAATCCGCGAAACATGGCAAACACGAAGGTGTATACGTGTGTGATGTGCTCGGATACTCACGGGGTCGAACCCGTATCCGTATCTGTAACACCCAGTTTTCTAAAATGAGAATAATTTTTTGAAATTTTGTGTTTAATTTATTTAATTATGATATTTAATTAATAATATGATTTTTGGTAAATTTTAATCATTTTTAAAACTATTTAAATCATGACTTATGATTTTGGTGTTGGGCTAGTGTAACCTTGGAGACTGTTGACCTAGAGCCTAGCCATGTGATTAGGATGTTTAATTGGTATATTTTAGCCTAGAGGGTATTTTGGTCATTTTAGGATTTATTTGAATTTATTATGATTTATGGGAATTTGTGTGAATTTAATATTAATTAAATATTGCTATGTGCTATGTTAGTCTTAGGTCTAGATTGGGCCTAACCTAGAAGTTAGACTTAACCAATAAGCTAAGTTGGACTTGGTGATTTTAGTCATGACTAGAATATTCTCTTAGTTATCTAATTAGAGGTTTTAGTTGGAGAGAAATTGGTATAGCAAAGGGGCCTTTTGGTAGAGAGACTTGAAACTAGCCAAGAAGCCCATGGCCCATCAAACCCAACTAAACCCTAACCCTAACCCACTATGGCCAGCCATCAAGGGAACCCCACCCCTATTTAATGCCACCTTCATTTAGGGTTAGCCTCCCTTGGAAATAGATCTCAAGTTTAGAAGGAGATAAATCCCCAACTTTAGAAATTCCTAGTAAATCTATTTTAATTCCTTTTTAATCCAAACAAGTTGCATTAGGTTCTAATTCATCTATACTTTCTGTCCATGGAAGAAAATTTCAGTAGAGGAGCAATTTGGTGGAGTTTGCTATCAAAGAAAAAAGTTCTAGAAAAGGGTTTTTCTTGAAAAGCTCATCAATAGGTAAATGATCCCTAAACCCATAGTTTCCCTGATTTCTTTGCATATTTGGAAAGCCCTAGGAGTCCCCTAGCTGTAGGACTTGGTTTCGTGTCAAGGTGGATTCATTTCGTGTCCGTATCAGACACGTATCAGTCCTAGAACCTAGGTGTTTGTTAAAATATCTCTTAGGAAATTATTTTCGTATTTTCGAAAACTAATTACATAGGTTTGTAGATCTAGGTGTGTGTATGAATGTTTGTGAAGGATGTTTGGTGTTTTGTGTCCGTTTGTGTCGCATTTTTAGCCCTGGACATGCAGCACGAGCCATAGGCTGTGTCCTGCCTATCGGGGGCTAGAACTCGAGACATGGGACACTTCAGGACACGAAAATTTGTGTGGAGCAGGGGGCAACATCTGACACCATGCTTCCAAAATTTGGGAGCATGTCGTGGAGTACACACGGCGCAATTGTGCCCGCACTGGCCGCACGCTGTCGCGCGCAGGCGGCTGTACACATGCACAGGCACGCACGAACGCGAGTTCGTGTCCGCATTGGACACATCGTGGATACCCCACAGGGTGTCGAATGTGTAGCCTGATTTTTCCCAAGTGACTGATACGCATGGTTGAATGCATTTTCTTCTATATTGATTTCAGTTTTGTTCCTGTTTTGGTGATGTTTGACTGATAATTAGTCACCTACATATTAGTTAACTAATGAAGGATTGATAGGTTAATTTTGATTGTGTTAATACATTGGGTTTTGTGTTTTAGATTAGGGGAGGGGATTTCCTATCACTGTTTCAGGAATTCCTGAAACTGAATTCCTGATTTCCTCACCCACATGTCCACACAAGACCCTCAACATATACACACACATTGCTGAATTCCTGATTTTCATTCATACACATCATCTCACACATGAACTGCCATGATTAACCTGTGAATCCAATATAAAAATCTGAGAACACATTCCTGTCTTTTCCTCCAAATCTGAGAAAACATTTCACATACACATATTAGTTTAAATCCTATGCTACACTGAGTTGGGTTCCTTCCTATATATTCTGAAAACTGAATTGGGGTTGTGGCTTGGGAGTTGAGTTGGGGTATCTGTCAATTACATGAAACTGAAACCCATGTCATTTTCTCCTTATACAAACACACACTAAACTGACCATGTTGGACTGTCACTGTGACACTCTTGACGCACATACATATTTTTCTAACACTCTAACACACAGTTCACTCACACACACCCTATCTAAACCATGTTCTGTCACATGATCCTTCATTTTTTATTTCTGAAAACACACACACATACACACATATCCTCACTGAATTTTCCCTCAACACTCACTGCACAGCCACACTGTAACACAAACACTCACACACACATGTATGTGACACTATTCTAATTACTCCCGGTCACCTTACATATAGAATTCACACACACACACCCCCTCTATGACATTACCCACACACTCACACTATTAGCCTATATGCACCCTCACACAAACACACACATATATGGATTCCTGTCACACTATTATTTTCATGTCACATGTACCATATGAGACACACACATTTTGCCTTGATTCCCTATTCCCCTATATATATATATATTTTTTTTCCCCTATATATATATATATATATATATATATATATATATATATATATATATATATATATATATATATATATATATATAATATAACCTATGTGATGTGGTAATGTGATAGTGTAAATTGAAATCAATATTGCATTGCCTATATAAATGTGAATATGTAATGTGAGTGTGATATATGTATAGCCTAATATGGTATATGGTGTTTAGGCCTATATGTGATATGGCCTAGTATTTGGCTAATTGCCTATAGCCTATAACCAAGGTACATAGCCTAGGTACCCTTGAGTGGTTTGTGTGTATCAAATACACACATGTGTAATACCCTGTGTAGAAGCATGAAAAAGAAGAGAAGAATGATCCATGCGGCCAAAGAGTCTCATGCGGCTCGGAAGTCTCATGCGGCTCAAACATACAAAGCAGCTCAAGTAAACTCTATGCGGCCGAGAGAGAGGCCACGTGGCCGACAGAACAGCTGTGCTTAAATTTCTAGACGCATTTAAAGCTCTGGCAACTGACGGCTCTGACGGCAGTCAGCCCTGACATAAAGTCGTCATAATGACTGACACAAAAAAGTACTATCGTCCTAGGAAATGAGGAAAATCTTCACAAATATGGCACTGTCCACCAAACTTCGAGGCAAATCTATGCGGCCAGACTAAACAAAGTCCATGCGGCCAGAACAGAGAGACCCATGCGGCTCGGCCATGAAGATACCCATGCGGCTCGGTCATGAAGACTCTCATGCGGCTCGGCCATGAAGACCCCCATGCGGCTCGGTCATGAATATATTCATGCGGCTCGGTCATGACAACCTTCATGCGGTTCGAAGTACAGAGACTCTTCATGCGGCTCGGTCATGACAACCCTCATGCGGCCCAAACATCGACACTCCTCATGCGGCTCAACGTTGACGACAGGACACGTGTCCTAAAGTCAATCAAATCTTAGGCCAAATCCCAATAATCTGGGACACGTGGCAGAAGAATAAATTAAATTTATTCATTAAGATTCGCAGATGTCAGCAAATCATCATGATGAAGATTTATTGCAATCAGCATTAATTGATGATGGGATTTGGCATAATCCATGTTAATGGCCCAGATCTTTCACGTTCAAAATGAATGGTCCAGATTGGTTAATCATCAGGCCGTCGCCACTTGGAGAATGGGCAATCATCCAAACCCTAATGATGTCCCCCACTCTTATAAATAGCAAGGTGCCATTCCCTTGCGAGATACGTACATATACAGAGAGGCTCCCCCGATAAAAGAAGAGAGAAAATACAGAGAGATCAATCCAGAGAGAGAGAGAAGCCAGAAGAGCAGTACGAGGAGAGTAAGAAGAGTGTTTCTTCGTCAACGCCAAGCAGATCTTCCCCGAGCCAAGGCTGCATACCGATCGTCCAAGGAGTAAGGCAGAGCGGCCGTCGCTTTCCTGAGCCTCTATCGTCACCCCCCAGAATCTAAAATAAATAATTGTACTTAGATTGCTGTACCTAGGTTTTCGTCCCTAGGCTTTCTTTGTACAAGCAAGTTTGTAACGTGAAGTAAAAGTTCAGTCCTCCGATAATTGTTCTGCTTTTTTATATTTCATGGCAAACATGATGGCGACTCTGCTGGGGACAAACTTCTCCATGGCTGAGGAGTTGGTGACGCAATCGGATGCAGCCAAACTTGGCTTCACACAACAGAAAATGGTCGTCCGCTTCGACCAACAGGCGTTCGAAGAGATGCTCTCCGAAGGCAGCGCTGGCCCGGTCCAGAAGCGCACCCACACCACGAAGGCTCGCAAAGAGTGGAGGCCAAAATCGTTTTCTCCTCCCTAGGCCCTCGATGGAGTGCTCTCTGCTACTCAAGACGGCAAGGAAGACTCTCTTATGGCCCCACTTCAGACCGTAGACAACTCTGCTGTCCCAAGTCCGGCAGAAGAAAACACTATGATGCTGGACTTGCAAGGGCAAAGAGGAACTCTATGCGATCCGAGCCGCATAAGGGTATTAGCCGCATAGAAAAAGCTCATGCGGCTACATCCTCCAGCCGCATGAAGGAAACTCCCACGGCCACATCTGTCAGCCGCATAGCTTATACGGCTACAGTTGCCAACCACACGGATGAAACTTATGCGGTTACTAAAGTCAATCGCTTGCATAATACCCATGCGGCCACAACTGCCAACCGCATGCGGCCAGCCTACACGGTCGTGACTCCTAGTCGCACAAGAACAACTCATCCGGCAACCAAAGACAGCCGCATGCAGAGAGCCTGCACGGTTTCCAATCCTAGCCACATAGCGTCTGTTCTACGCTTCTATCGATCAGTCTTCGACCGTCTCTCATGCGGTCCTGACCTTAATGGCTCTCTGGATGATCAGCCAGACTCCGGGGAAGTCAACTTGGACTCTTCCTATTATGCACCCGCAAGTGCTAAAAGGAAGAAGTCTAGGGCAGCGCGGGCTCACCAAGCCCAGTCAGCTGCCCCAACCTCTGACCATCAGGGCGTCCCGCTAATTATCACGCGGGCCTCTGATGGGAAGTTGTACAGAACTACTCGAATCCAGCCCCCGGCGGAGAAAGGACAAAGTAGTTCCTCTGACCTACGTGAGGCTATCCTCCACAAACGCAAGGAAAGAGAAGGGGTCTCGATGTGCAAAGAGTCCTCACATGGACGTTACTGCACCCAGATCATCGTCAACTGCTGTTGCAACAATGCGGCAGTAAAAGAAGACCGGCCGTCCGTCTTCCGAAGGCTACAGCACCCGAACTCAGAGGACGAGGCGCCTCCAGTTGTCTCTTGCAACTCTACTCATAAAAACCCTGCCGAGGGGAGAGGAAAGAAGACAAGTATCTCCAGCCCAAAAATATCAACCGCTACAGCTAAAAGGCTTTCTTCTAAACAGTTGGCCGCCACCGGAGTTTTCCAAAACACCCGTTCAAAAACAAAATCTGCTATAATAGGAGATTCATCATCCACATCGCTGGAGGTCGTAGGAATTGGGGGTAGCACTCCTCCGAACATCTACGACAATCCGATGTTTCAAGGAGACGAGCCTGGGAAAACAACTCTCCCATCAGGTACAACAGATGCTGATGTCCCCGAGGACATCCATGACTCTCAAGATGAAGCAAGCTCCGAAGCTGGGGGTACTATTCCCTCCGAGTCCGAACCCGAAGAGAATATTCCCATGTACCCCGATGACTTCTCGATGCATGGGTATGACTCGGAGGGCACATCCTCCACCGTTCCTTACATCACTTCTCATGTAAGGACGGTGTTCATGACGGACAGCAATCAAGGTGGTTCCAGTGATCGCCAACGCATCGACACTTTGGAGGCTATACTGCAGGCCTTGGTCAAGTCTGTAGATGAAATCAAAGCCGCTCTTCCAACTCTACAAGGAGGGACGCCTGGCCAAACAAGCACGGGTCCCGCGGTCAATGCGGACTCAAACTCAGTGGCACCAAACCCGGGCAATAATCCTCCCAAAATAACGGCCCCTACTGCGACAGATGAGGCCCGAGAAGTAAGAAGAGAGGTTCAGGAGCTCCGAGCCATGTTCCACGCCCGAGAAAACTCTCAAGACCTCAGAATGCGGCAACCATATCCTGCTGAATGGAGGGATGTTCCATTCCCACCAAGATATAAGCCATTCAATATCAACCCGTATGATGGCAAGACCTCAGCAAGTCGGTACCTCACTTACTTCGAGGTCACCATCGACCATCTGCCCCATGATGATGCTATCCTCACGCGATTATTCATTAGGGCATTGGAAGGAGTCGCCTTCGACTGGTACCGCAACCTGCCAGACAACTGCATCCACTCTTTCGCCGGCTTCAAGCGCATGTTCTTAGAAAGATTCTATGAGATAGGACAGGACATCACAATGTCCACCCTCATGGATGTCGTCCAAGGGGAGAAAGAGCTGACGAAGAATTATTTTGAGCGGTTTTATCAAACCGCGATAAAGTTGCCATCTGGCAATCCAGACTCCTCCTTGATTGAAATTTGCCAAAAGAGATTGCTCCCAACAATCAGTCTCTGGATGGACGAGAGTCAATTCACGGACTGGAAGGCATTTATCATCAGTGCCACAAGTGCCGAAAAATGGTTGAAGAAGGCTAGCCAACTGGGGTTGCACATCTCGGAGGGAGAGAACAAGGGCAAGCATCCCATCACCAACAATGACAACGGGAGTGGCCCCTCCAACAATCGGGACAATAAGGGGAAGCAGGCTATGGTAGCTGATACAACCCAAAAACCTGAGTCAAAACCGGCAGACAAACAATGGCCTCAAGTCACTTACTCTTTCGAAGACGGCCACGTCAAGCCCATCTTGGACATGCTCATACAAGGAGACAGAATTCAGCTTCCTCCACCAAGACGGGAGCCTCGGCCAGCAGATCTGGAGAACCCAAAGTTCTGTCATTACCACTGCTACGTCTACCATGCTACACATGACTGCTACCAACTGAAACGATACATCCAAAACCTCATTGATTCAAACGCTCTGGCTATCGACTTCGAGGAGGTAACCGTAGCAGCCAACATGGTGTTCGTACAATTTGGTAGCTTCCCTCCAACAGAGACTAAAGACGGTGTTATACCCATCCCTCTGGTGACGATAGAGATTGCTAATCTTCCACCTGCCCGGGATCATGCTGCTGGTTTAGTACCCCTCACCACATCACGAGGGGAAATCATGTGGGTCCATCCAGATCTAGTACCTGAAGTGACTTAGTCCGCTCCGCCTTCTATTCACAAGAAGAGTAGAAAAGTCAGATCCTGCCGCACCGTCTCGGCAGATGTGGAAGAAGTCACAGCCGTCGTTACTCGATCTGGAGCACAATCCCAACCTGTGGCTGAGGACTCGACTGATGATCATCCGCCAGCTGCCACTGACATTCCAGTGCCTCATCAGCCTCCGACGACCGACAAGCCTAGGCCGAAGGAGACTCGCTTCGACAAATCCCTCTGAAAAGAGACACCTCAGGGGCTGGAGAGGCCCTACAACTTCGACATCTTGTCGCAATTGGCCAATACACCGGCCAAATTGTCCTTGTATGAACTCCTGAGGCTCTCGAAGGATGTCCGTGCAGCTTTGAGCGATGCACTCCAAAATGCCCACGCATACTTGGCTCAGGTCAACCTCACAGGAGAAAATCAACCTACAGATCTCCAAGATAGTGCTTGTACGGGAGCGATGCCCAATATCGTCTTTACTCCGCAAGACATGCTCATCAAAACCAACCTGCACGATCGCCCGTTATACTACACCGGATACATCGGCGATGTAAAGGTGGACCGGATGCACATTGATCCTGGGTCTTCCATAAGCATCATTCCGAAGGGTCTGCTACATCATCTTCGTATTCCAATGCATCGCCTGACGTCTACAAGTACCGCCATCAGTGGTTTCAATTCGAGCAGGAGCTACCCAATCGAAAAGATTCGCCTGAAGTGTCAGATTGGCGATCTCCAATCAGAAGTCACCTGCTACGTCATAGATGCCGATACTTCTTACAACATCCTTTTGGGACTCCCTTAGATACAGGATTATATAATCGTGCCTTCCACACTGTACCAATGTTTCAAATATATTGATAAGCATGGCTTCGTGAGGACAGAATTTGCTGATATCGATCCCTTCAAAGGGGTCGAATCTTATTACTCAGACTCCTGCCTTTACGAAAAATCAAAGAGGCACCTTGGTGAAGAAGATGTTCAAGCTCGTACCGAGACAGCCACAGGATCAGAAGATCCTCTGACGATCCACCTCCAAGCTCGCAAACCCGGCAAGTCAGCACCCCTTACGGCCACTCTGCGTAAGGATGTAATCAGTCTCTCGGCGCAAGAAGAACAGATGATAATCCGACTGCCGAGGTTGGGCTAAGTGCTGAGACCTACAACGGAGCCACTGACAATTAGACTGCCAAGAGTCGGCCAGCCACAAACTGAGAAGCTCAATCCCTCTGACAAGCCAATGACGATACGTCTTCCCAAGAAGAGTCATCACCCCGATGCAAGGCCTGGGACTTCTAGCGAACCAACCACTCCCCGCCCAGCACCGAGTACCCAGCTGGGGGTTGCTAGTCTGCCGACAACTCCACGCTCTGCTCCACCAGTTGAACCTCTAACAATTAAGTTGACCAGGTCGTCCTCTCAGTCTTCATTTATACAGGGGGTAGCCGAAGAGAAATCGGAGCTAGCCAAGTATGTGGCTGTCCACACTGATGTCCCTTCCGCAGATGATGTAATCCCCCTTGAAAAGATACCTTATTTCATCAATAAAGGGCTATCTTTGAACTACATCGAGCTTAACAAGCTTTGTACAATGTACGCTATGGAACATGGTATAGGTACCCACTTACACACACATGTGACAAATGTACATACCACAATCCAGCTTATCCCGGCAGAAGACGCTTACCGCATAATCGAGGGAGGGGATCACCCAATCATCTTCGGCCGAAAAGACGATCCGCGTCCCTTCACCATAAAAGAAGTCGATCTTGGGTCAGACACCGGGAGACTGCCTCTGTATCTTTATAGCTCCCAGTCCAAATACCTTATGTAAAAACAGGGATATGATCTGGAGACTACGCCAGGCTTGAACTACGGCATCGGACGACGATTACCTTTGAAGCCACCAGTCCCGGCTGGCAAGCCACGGGACTATTATAGCAAAACTCGATGTGGACTAGGGTATGTAACTCCCACGACGACCCCTGAGAGTTCAGATGAAGAGTGTGACTGGCAGTCACATTCAACCGGGTCACCAACCTCCGATTCGGATACCAGCATCGGAGATATATTTAGACAAGTCATGTCAGCCAATATGGCATTCGCCGACGCTTATGAAGAAGACGAAGACATTTCTGAAATCCTCGAGCTAGAGCCGTGGGCCCAACAATTGGATGCACAATAGGAAAAGCGGTTCGAGCAGAGAGAACCTCCTACCGAGGATGAGGTTATACAGATCGACCTCGGCAGCGAATCCTCTCCAAAACCGATCTTCGTCAGTAAAAGCCTAGCAGACGAAGAGCAAGAATCACTGCTGGAACTTGTCAGAGAATATATTGATGTGTTCGCATGGAGTTATGAAGACATGCCAGGGTTAGACCCCGATATTGCTCTTCACAAGCTCAACATACGGCCAGATGCAAAGCCAGTCAAACAGCAACAACGACGCTTCCACCCAAGCGTCATGGATGCAATCGAAGTCGAGGTCAACAAACTAATAGCCAGCGGCTTCATTCGTGAGGAACAACATCTAGATTGGGTCGCCAACATAGTTCCGGTCCTCAAAAAGAATGGGAAGATCCGAATCTGCATCGACTTCTGCAATCTGAATGAGGCATGTCCGAAAGACAAATTCCCCCTCCTTATCACAGACATCATGATTGACAACACATGCGGTTTCAAACGTATGTCATTCATGGATGGATTCTCGGGATACAACCAAATTAAGATGTCTCATGACGACGAAAAGCATACATCATTCCGAACACCGATTGGCACATACTGTTACACAGTCATGCCTTTCGGTTTAAAGAATGCTGGCACCACGTATCAATGAGCCATGAGCATCATCTTCAGAGAACACTTGCGCAAGACAGTGGAATGCTATGTCGACGACATCACCGTCAAGAGTCGCTGTAAAGAAGACCATTTGCAGGACCTAAGGACGGTATTCGACCTGATGCGAGCCCACAATTTGAAAATGAATCCTACGAAATCTTTCTTGGGCGTATCCAGCAGAAAGTTCTTGGGTTTCATCATCACCGCCCAGGGTATTCATGCATACCCTGAGAAGACGAAGGCAATTATGGAGATGGGTCCCCCGAAAAATCTTCGCAAACTCAGAGGCCTTCAAGGGAGGCTAGCTCACATCAGAAGATTCATCTCTAACCTCTCCGGGCGATGCCGACCGTTCATCCACCTTATGAAGAAAGGCGTCTCATTCGTATGGGACGAGGAATGTCAGCGTGCCTTCAACAGCATCAAAGAATATTTGTCGAACCCTCCAGTCCTGTTGGCCCCGGTTGCCGGAAAACCATTCCTGCTATACGTACGAGCAATGGAACACCCTCTTGGTGCTCTGTTGGCACAAAACAACGATGCAGGCCACGAACAAGCCATATACTACCTCAGCCGAATGATGATTGGGCCAGAGCACCGATACACCGCGGTAGAGAAGGAATGCCTCGCCTTGGTGTTCGCCATTCAGAAGACACGGCACTATGTCACAGGACAAACCATACATGTGATCTCACGAGTCAACCCTCTCAGAGTCCTCATGACTAAGCCAGGGGCACTCAGCTTCCGTCTCGCTACATGGGCAATATTGCTGTCCCCCTATCATATGATCTTCATCCCGCAGAAGGCTGTCAAAGGCCAAGCCCTGGCAGACTTTTTGGCAGCCCATCCAGGATCGGAGTCATCCAAAATACATGAAGAGATCCTAGATGAGGTCGCTGACTCGAATACAACCACTCACGATAGCATATGGCGAATGTTCTTCGACGGTGCTTCAAGAACTGGACCCAAGGGAAACATCATCGTTGGAGTCGGAGTTGTATTGATTTCTCCTACCGGGCTGGTGATCAATCGTGCCTACTCTCTCACGGAACCCTGCTCTAACAACGTGGCTGAATACAACACTTTAGTCATCGGTCTCCAACTCGCAAAAGAGCTGGGGGTAGAATATCTTGAAGCATACGGCGATTCGCAATTAATCGTCAATCAGATTCGGGGATCATACGAAGTCCTCCAAGAAGACATGATCCCCTATCACCAAATAGCGATCAACATCATCTCATCATTTGAGGGATTCTTCATCAAGCACGTTCCCAGACTCCAAAATATCAAAGCCAATGCCCTAGCAGGCCTTGCCGCTTCCTTAGCAGTACCAAACCACACTCATCATTCGGTTGACATGACAGGCCATGAATTGGTCTGCCCCAAGAACAACGTTCAATTCGTGGCGAGCTATTCCGCCCATGCGATCGACGAAGCACCAGACTGGAGACAGCCATTCACCGACTTCGTAGTCTACGACATCCTCCCCGAGAATCCAAAGGAAGCCACCTCCATCAGATGGCGTTCTCTCAGATTCTTCTACGATACAGAAACGAAGATGCTATATCGACGATCCTACGACGGGTTGTTGCTTCGGTGCTTGTCAAACGTAGAAGCCAAAGAAACTGTACGAGAAGCTCATGACGGTGTCTGCGGGGCCCATCAGCCTGGCCCTAAATTGCAAGACCGCCTTCGTCGAATGGGCTACTACTGGCCCACGATGGTGGCAGATGCGATAGACTATGCCAGGAAATACAAAGCCTGCCAAGTCCACGCGGACTTCATTCACCAACCATCTGAGTTTCTATATCCGACAGTGGCATCCTGGCCATTTGAAGCATGGGGAATGGATATCATCGGTCCAATTGCTCCGTCTTCCTTCCGAGGGCACCGATTCATACTAGCCATTACAGATTATTTCTCCAAATGGACGGAAGCTGTCCCACTTGCGGAGGTAAAGACATCAAACGTGATCAGCTTCCTCAAGCATCACGTCATATATCGCTTTGGACTGCCGCGAAGGATCATACACGATAATGGCCCGTAGTTTGCAAGCCATGCCTTTTATCGGTTCTGCGACAAGCACCGCATCTAGAACAATGCTTCAATGCCATACAATCTGGCAGTGAACGGTTTGGCCGAAGCATTCAAGAAAATAATCATCAAGTTTCTCAAGAAGTTCGTATCATCCAACAAACGCGACTGGAACGAAAAGCTTGGTGAATGCTTATGGGCGTACCACACCACAGTCCGAACAGCCACTAGAAATACACCATTTTCCTTGGTGTACGAAAGTGAGGCAGTCCTCCCATTAGAGACTCAGATCCTCTCACTCCGCGTCGCCCTCACACATCAGTTGACAACGGACGAAAACCACCGTCGTCGGCTACAGGAGTTGGAGGCCTTGGATAAGAAGTGCCTCTTGGCTCAGCAACGAATCGAGTTATACCAAGCGCGCATCTCTGGAGCCTTCAACAAGAAGGTCAAAGTCAGAACATTCCAAGTGGGCGATCTCGTTCTGGCGGTCCGAAGGCCGATGGTTATGACGCATAAAACAGCCGGTAAATTTCAACCAAAATGGGAAGGCCCGTTTATCATCGAGGCTGTATTCTCCAACGGTGCCTACCGCCTCGAAAAGAAAAACGGAGACTTGCTCATGCTGCCTGTCAACGGCAAGTTCCTGAAGAAATATTATGTCTAAATGACACATTTTTTAGATCATCGAGTCACGTACCCACTGGTACTGCTGAACTCACCTCCACAATATTCCAGACTATCGAGTCATGTGCCTGCTGGTGCCGCTCAATTCACATCCACATTTCCTTCAGATTATCGAGTCATGTACCCGCTGGAACCGCTAAACTCACACCCACATGTACTTCAGATTACTGAGTTATGTACCCGCTGGTACCGCTGAACTCACGCTTTCACAATGTTTCAAATTATCGAGTTATGTACCCGCTGGTGCCTCTGAACTCACATTCCGGTCACTCTTTCAGATAGCAAGTCATGTATGATCATACCTCTGAACTTTCTTTTTGGAAGAGATCCTCCCTCATGATCCACTACCCGCACTCCCAGTGCACAAAAAGGGTAATCGATCCACAAATTTCCGAAACGGCCATGTTCTCATTACCTCTGAGTCGTTTTCACTTCCATTAAAAACAAACCACCCCCTCGCATAGAACTTCCACGTCCTCCTACCTCTGAGTCGTTCTATGTACCCCCTCTTTATTGAGCCCACTCCTGCCATGTCCTCATTACCTCTGAGTGGGAAGGCTCCGTCGAAGAAACCTTCATGCTTGCCATGTCCCTATTACCTCTGAGTAAGTATGTCGGTTCCCTTTCAACCTATTATCTGTACCCACAACCGGAGTACGACAAGGATAATAGGTCCACAAATGTCCTCTGTTGACCACAAATGTCCTCTATTGACCACAAATGTCCACTGTTGACCACAAATGTCCTCTGTTGACTACAAATGTCCTCTGTTGACCACAAACGTCCTCTGTTGACCACAAATGTCCTTTGTTGATCACAAATGTTCTCTGTTGACCACAAACGTCCTCTGTTGACCACAAATATCCTCTGTTGACCACAAACGTCCTTTGTTGACCACAAATGTCCTCTGTTGACCACAAATATCCTCTGATGACCACAAATGTCCTCAGTCGATCACAGATGCTGTACTGGATCTCTAGTACACGCCCATCCCTTCCCTATCATGCCTGGGAGCCCAGTTGCTCCTTGGCGTTCTCCTGAATACCAAAAACTTCTATAGTTATCTTATCGCGAAGTTGTTCTAGGTATTCCTCTCCAAAACTTGTTACTCGTACCTAAAACTAAGGTACACCCAGGGTGACAGGTCCACAAATAATCCCCCAGCAGGTCCAAATCCACGAACACCACAAGTACAAGAAAGAGAAAATGAGCTGAAACATGCTCATTTATTCAAAATTCAAAGTGCTACATCATTTGGGATCTCATCCCTTACAAAATGAAGAAAAAAAGAAAAAAAAGAGACAGCAAAAGAAGACAGAAGACTGATCACTGCTCCGGGGCACATAACGCCATGAGACGGTCCGTCAGCAAGGCAACCGACCGCTCAAGCCTCTGTTTAGCTCGACGCTCCGCCTCCTGGCTCAGCACTGTCGCATCCTCCAGATGAGCATGAGCTTGCCAGTTGTCCTCGAATTTCTTGAAAGCCCGCTCCAGGTTGACAGAAGATCGGGAAACCCTCTCGGCCTCCCGAGCGATTGACTCCTGTTCCGCACGAGCAGTCCCCAGCTCTGACTCTAAGAAGGCCAACTCCCTTTGAAGTGCGAGAATCCGCTCCTTCGTGTCAGCTATTCCACGAGAAGCGGACTCTACCCGAGCCCTACAAGCCTGACTTCGACGACCCAGCCTGTCATACGAAGCGGAAAACTTGTCAAGGTCCCCCTGCACAACTGGCCCGGCAGTATCTCGAGCAAGCTTGATCCTATCCCGAGTAGCAATAAGGAAGCCCCGCTCCCGTTCAATCGCAGCTGATCAGCCTCTGCCAACTTAGGCTCCAGGAGTGCAGCCAACCCCACCCTGCCAGGAAAATCCTTCAAAGTGTTAATCTGACCCCGAGCGCCCCGCAGAGACAGAGAAAAAGGGATCCCCCGTTCTACGGCAGCATCTACGCCCCTCTTTAAATGGCGATAGAAGCTGTCGACCACATCTTGCATCACCTCGTCTAGAGCCTTCGAAGAAGCCGGTGTCAACGGGAGTGTAGCCGGCAACGCTGAAGAAGACGCAACAGAATCTGTCGCTCCTGCCACAAGGGAAACGAACTTCGTACGGAAGGACGCATGAACAGCGGCCAACTCCTCTTCAGCAGCCCGCAGAACTTGAATGCTCGGCAGGGTCGAGAGGTGTATAAGCAGCAGAGGATGAAGCGGAGACCATCGCCAGCTCCATTTCCATCTGCCCGAAGCTGGCGGGAGGCCCCTCGACATGAGACGGCGAAGGAGAGGAAACGCTCCTTTCCTCCAGATCGCGGCAGGCCGAACCTTCACCAGGAACATCCGAGGTGGGAAGTAAAGGGTCAGGACCTGTAGGGCCAAGACAACCATGAATCGATTTGACCCGGAGGATATGTTGATAGAGCAAATAAGCCCCCTCACTAGTAAATATTTGGCTTATCTTACCAGTGCAAGAGTGTGGAGGCTGAGGTTCGCCTACAGCCTCTTCACCAGCAGCCTCCGAGTTGAATATGATAGGCTCCTCCGCCCCAGCACCCTCGGGAGGGGATGCGACGAGATCGGTGTCGCCTTGCGGAAATTCAGCAACCTCGGAGACAGGCCCGAGGGAACCTTCGTCATTTTGGACTGGGGCCTCAGCAACTTGGGAGTCCTCAGCCGCCGCTGAGAGAGCCCCCGCAGAGTGGACCGCGGCACACATGCCACTAATCAAAGCAGCAAGGGCCGGATCAACCTCAGGAGCAGCAGACGATTCATGAGAGCCTGGTTCGTCAAACACCTAAAAAGAGAAATGATTAGGTGATATCTCCAACAAGAAGAAAACCACAACAAGGAGATGGCTCCAACTTAGTCTTACCTCCGAAACATCGTCAGCATCTTCACCCCTCTCCGTAATAAGTAGCCTACGAGGTCTAACGACGGCTCTTTTCACAGAAAAAGTCGCTCTGCCGTCGTAAGATTCATGTCTGACTCGTTTACGTGAGGGACCAGGCGTAGCAGGCGGCTGCCCTTCCCTCACTACTTCCTCTTGTGTAGCATGAGACGGATCCTCCGTCAACTCGTCTGGTGGGGCAAGCGGTTGATCCGCTACTTTCTCACACCCAGAAGAAAGAGAGTCTTCGCTATCATGGTCGTCATCCTCCTCAGCTGCCTCGGAAGGTTCTGATTCAGGGAGGGGAGTCTGTAGCGCTAGCTGCTTTCTAGCCTTAGCACCCTTGGGCTTTTCCTGTAAACCGGTACCCACGATGAAACTGGTACTCGGATCGAAATTGATAGGAGGCTTGTTCGCCATAACATGATACAAGGCAGCCACGTACAAAATTTCCCTCGGCGCCTTAGTATCAGGAACTGAGAAGCTGGCCCGAGTATGATAAGCGTCATAATAAATCCACGCCCTGGCACCATCAAGAACACTACCTTCAAAGCCCAAGCGAGGGCTGGGACAGTCGAGAAATAACTGACTATAGCCAAATTGGCGGGAAAATCTACTAGGCAGGTAGGGCTCCAAGTACACATTATTGCGATTTCGATAAACCAGATGCGCGGGGCGGATGTTGCGCAACCAGGTGAGCATCTTCGTAGACAAAAAATAAGGAGGTCCAGTGCCATCAAGGTGTACATCCCTCACTTCCTCGTCAGAAAAATGAGGAACAGACACAAAAAAGTCACACCCATCTACCCTCGCCAGCGCCCTCCGACAAGCTGGCATAGTACTGTATTCCCAAGAGTGGCGATGGCATTTGAAAAGGAAGGCGTCTTCATCTGTAGCATCTTCCGCTGTTCCAGATCCCATCAAAGACTTGTAGTGCATCAACAACCACCCCATCAAATAGTGGTAAGGCAGCTCTATGCGCTCAAAGTCCTGCGTCTTCTTACGGGCAATGACCTTGGACGAGAATGTTTGAAGACCATGATGTATGCTACACGCCATAACCGGGAGAAGAGCCAGTCTAACTCCAAATACCAGTTTAACGGCTGGAAGAATGAAGTGGCGGCTAATCCTCTCGATGGAACCTGCCCCTCCTGAGACTACGCAGTTCCGTAGCCATATCATCAAGAATCCAGCCAGGAGCGCTTTCTCGAACATCTGCCTGGTACCGTAGTAAAAATAGCTAAGAGAGTCAGTTTGACTCCCGAATATGTCACTACTGGACCGCGACTTCTTGACGCCCAACATCAGGTCCTTTATCTCTCCCTGGGTTTGTGGGGCTCGAGGAATAACCTCGCCAGAACGGCCAACTTTAAAAAGATAATTGACCCAGGACGTGGTGTGGGGAGCGTTCCCTTCGGAGCTATCCTCCTTTTTTATAGCCACCGGGTGACAAGTACTAAGATGGCATAGCAACTCCTGGTACACCGCCACAAAACCTGGGTGTCGTCGGTTCAGGTCCTCGAACTCTTCATTCGATGGGGTGTACACCTCAAAAGGCTCGTCCCCCCACGGAAGCTTGGAGACAGTATATATCTCATGGAGAGCGAGCCCGAACTCCCCTCCGGGGGCGGAGAACGTTCCTGTTCGCCGGTTATACATCTCCAGGAGTGCCATGAACAATGGCTTATTGATAGGAAGCCCGTGATAGGTGCCCCGGATGGTATGATAGAGGCCTACCCCCCGTAGGAATGTCCCGTAGGTCTACAAAACCCAAGTGGTCAAGTGAGCCTACGTAGAAGTGGGGTTTATCCAGTTCACCAATGCCAATCTACCAACGGGATAAGATTTTTTACGAACAAGCCGATTCAGGAAAGTATCAGCTAGAGCGAATGTGAAGTTGGGGCCATATACGTTCATAAAAGTGCCTGGGGCCAGTCCCATCATGTACCGGCTGACGGAATCCTTACCCGCGTACGTTGACCCAATGTTCGGATTATAATGGATGTTGCCCATCAACATCCCTGATTGGGTAGGAGTTAAGGTACCCACTATCGTCCTGTCCAGCAGTAACATATTGAACCACGACAAAGGATAATGACGCTCCATGAGAAGAATATGGATCGCCGCCCCATCCAAAGTAAAATCCCAGTTCTCAGAGATCTCTAATACTCGGGGATTCTTTATGATTAAGGCATCCCCGAAGAGGAATAAGGGCTTCAGGTATGATCCATCTAACTTTCCAGAATTCATCATGGCACGGAGATAATGGAGGGTCTGATTCTTGATGGCGTCCAACCTCCCCGAAGGCTCATCAGCAGGAAGTTGATTCAGTACGTACCTGACTAAGTCATTAAGATGCACGCCCAAGGCAAACTGGTTCGAGCCAACCAAGAGTTTCCCCGCAGGATTTACTGGTAGATTTACTGAAGAAAGACAAAAGAAAAAAGATTAGAAGATAGTCAAAACAAGAAACATTTGAAAGATCATTTGAGTCTATGCGGCTCGGATTGACACAGCCTTATGCGGCTCAGAATCAGATAAGTCCACGCGGTTCTGTTCATCATAGCCTCATGCGGCTCAGATTCATATGAGCTGATGCGGCTACAAGCAGATGAGCTTATGCGGTTCAAAAATGAGCGACGCTTATGCGGCCCAAATCGAAAAAGTACATCCGGTTCAGATCGAGTATGACAAGCCCATGCGGCCCCCCTTGGGCAAAGTGCTTATGCGGTCATAACAATGAAACTCGTACATGCGGCTTATGTATAAATTATGAAACAGAGCCATGACAGTTAGGGTTCTAAGGCGACGCCCTTACCAGCAATAGGTGGGTGAACGTCGGAGTGAACAACGGTCGGCGGAGGAGCGGTCGCGTTCGTCGCCGCAGTCGCCGCAGAAGCGACCGCCTTGTCCTTTGCAGCCTTAGAAGCGGCAGTCTTCTTGGGAGCCATGGATGCTAAAGAGAAGAAAGGAGTTTGCAGCAAAAGACCGAGGATAAGAGAGGGTAAAAGAAATCTCTCCAAGCCAGGAACACTGCTATTTATAGGCAAAGAAGGGGGGTGCTTTAATTTGCGTGCAAATATGGTGACCGACTCTTCGGTCATCGAGGCAAAACGGCTGAATAATAGCCTAACTCTTGGGATCCCGGCCCAAAAAGCGGCTCTTAAAGTCTAACAACAAATCAAGAGCATTAAATGCAGAAGATTTACAAGAGATTCGCAAACGTGGCAGGAAGATGTGGCAAGAAGCTCATACGGTCAAACAGTTCATACGGCCCAAATGCTTATGCGGCTGAGGCAACCATGCGGCTAGATAAGTACATGCGGCTGGGATAGAATACATCCATGCGGCTCTCACATAATCATGCTACTTATTCAAAGTATTTCAATTTTGCAAATTGAAAACTTTGAAGGGGGTCTTGTAGAAGCATAAAAAAGAAGAGAAGAATGATCCATGCGGCCAAAGAGTCTCATGCGGCTCGGAAGTCTCATGCGGCTCAAACATACAAAGCAGCTCAAGTACACTCTATGCGGCCGAGAGAGAGGCCACGTGGCCGACAGAACAGCTGTGCTTAAATGTCTAGACGCATTTAAAGCTCTGACAACTGACAGCTCTGACGGCTGTCAGCCCTGATATAAAGTCGTCATAATGACTGACACGAAAAAGCACTATCGTCCTAGCAAATGAGGAAAATCTTCACAAATATGGCGCTGTCCACCAAACTTCGAGGCAAATCTATGTGGCCAGACTAAACAAAGTCCATACAGCCAGAACAGAGAGACCCATGCGGCTCGGCCATGAAGATACCCATGCGGCTCGGTCATGAAGACTCTCATGCGGCTCGGCCATGAAGACCCCCATATGGCTCGGTCATGAATATATTCATGCGGCTCGGTCATGACAACCTTCATGTGGTTCGAAGTACAGAGACTCTTCATGCGGCTCGGTCATGAACTCTTTCATGCGGCTCGGTCATGACAACCCTCATGCGGCCCAAACATCGATACTCCTCATGCGGCTCAACGTTGACGACAGGACACATGTCCTAAAGTCAATCAAATCTTGGGCCAAATCCTAATAATCTGGGACACGTGGCAGAAGAATGAATTAAATTTATTCATTAAGATTCGCAGATGTCAGCAAATCATTATGACGAAGATTTATTGCAATCAGCATTAATTGATGATGGGATTTGGCATAATCCATGTTAATAGCCCAGATCTTTCACGTTCATGACGAATGGTCCAGATTGGTTAATCATCAGGCCGCCGCCACTTGGAGAATGGGCAATCATCCAAACCCTAATGATGTCCCCCACTCTTATAAATAGCAAGGTGCCATTCCCTTGTGAGATACGTACGTATACAGAGAGGCTTCCCCGATAAAAAAAAGAGAGAAAATACAGAGAGATCAATCCAGAGAGAGAGAGAAGCCAGAAGAGCAGTACGAGGAGAGTAAGAAGAGTGTTTCTTCGTCAACGCCAAGCAGATCTTTCCCGAGCCAAGGCTGCATACCGATCGTCCAAGGAGTAAGGCAGAGCGGCCGTCGCTTTTCCGAGCCTCTATCGTCACCCCCCAGAATCTAAAATAAATAATTGTACTTAGATTGATGTACCTAGGTTTTCGTCCCTAGGCTTTCTTTGTACAAGCGAGTTGTAACGTGAAGTAAAAGTCCAGTCCTCCGATAATTGTTCTGCTCTTTTATATTTCATGGCAAACACCCTGTAGACTAGTGTATGGTGTATTCTAGCTAGGACAGACTATTTAGACTTGTTAGACCTAGTTTGACCATAGTTGACCTAGGTTTGACTTCTTGGTTGACCAGGGTTGAGTTAACTTTGGCCTAGATTGACCTAGATTCATGTAGAATGCATTGAATTGTATCTTATTATCATTTTAGACATATTGTGACTTGTGCTGTTCTATAGGAGACAGACACCACTCCTCGGACAGTAGATATTCTTCAGATACTCAGGATACAGGCGAGTATATTTTTTGACCGTTTCATACTTGCTAGAACGTCTATTCTTGCCATAGATTAATTTACTTGATGCTGACACATTGGTAACACGGATTGGTACTATATGGATCTTCTTTTGCGATGTTATCTCCTTGTGTTCACTAAATATATATTGTGATATGCGTTTCACTAACATATTGTATTTATTGAATACCCTTATCATTGTACACTCATTGTGCATATTGTACTCTCATTATCACATTGACTCTATTATACAAGTCATTGTACAAGCCATTGTATAAGCCATTGTATAAGGTAACGTAACTGAATTGGATCCTTGTGTATTGATTGGGAGGGAGAGTAGAAATGGTTATGTGATCAATCCTATTATATAAGAAATTGTATATGTCCATTATACACCCACGTACGAAGGAGTCCCATTTTATTAAGAAATTGTATATGTCCATTGTACACCCACGTACAAAGGAGTCCCATTTTATTGTATAACCTAACCCGTTTACATAACCATATTTTACTCTAAATCACATATTGCTTACAGTTCTTACTTATCATTTATAGATATTTTCTATTATCATATCCTTTTATTTTTTATATACATCTTCTTTCAGCATTTCATGTATCTTACTGTATTGTACGTTATATTTTCTAACCTGTTATGATCTGCGTGAGATGTATTGTGCTCGCTCCTGTCCTGACTGGACCTGTTGAAAATTTTACAGAGGATGAGGATGAGGCCTGCTGTTTGCAAAAACAAAAGTGTGAACTTTATTTCAATAAACTTTGTAAAGAAGATTACAAGAATTCTGGGAAAGATACAACTGTACGAATCCAATCTAGATGACGATTGCTTTATCCCTTGGATGATGTGAAGTTTGAAGATGATAGCCTCTGAAGTTGAATGGAAGGCAAAAGCCTATGAAAAATGCAACAGCACTTGGGCAAGAACTCCTGAACTCTCTGATATTTTTGAACTTTATGTCTGATCCCCTTAAATGAAGACTTGAAACTCTATTTATAGAGTTCTAAAAATAACTAACTTTTAGTTATTCTGGATGGCGTAAGTTGGATTGTGCATGGACTGGATGGCGCAACATCAGACTGTGCAGGCAGTTGTTGGATCGTGGGCCAACTGTCTTGGACACATGGCATCTTTTGATTGAATTGTGCATGATCGTGTGCAGATGGTTGCCACGTAGTGAGCTATTGATGGCATGAAGGCTACATATACATTTGTCAGTTTTCATGATGAAGTACGCCATATGAGTTGCGCTGACTTTAGATTGAACGAGAATGGACTGCACAACAGAATGCCTGGCCGATTGCGCTGCCAGCTGTCCTCGAGCGCCGTTCTGTACAAATAAATGAACAGTCTCCTCGTTCTCTGTGCTGTCAGTTGTCAGAAGATTTGATGACAAGGCCACGTCAGCTTTGCGTAGTTGAAAGTGAGCGCAGTCCAGTATGCGCAATCTGAATGATACGCAATCTGACGTCTGTGCAGTTCATTTGAATGATGCATTTCTTGATCTTCATGACTTTGTTGATGAGTGCAACTTGATTTTTAGGACCTACAAGACCCCCTTCAAAGTTTTCGAAAGTTGAATTTATTCAAAGTTTCGAAATACTTTGAATTTTGAATTTTAAAATCAAGTTGTGCATATGTTGAGCTGTCTGCACAATCGGATGAATCAGCCCTACTTTTTTGGCACAATCTGAGGCGGCCATTACTCTTTGAAAAACTATAAATAGTTTTCCGTTCTCTCACTGTCATTCTTTACTTGCTTTCGTATTTTCAAAAGAGAAAACTCCTCGATTCTTCTTCTTCTTCTCGTCGATCTCCATGGCACCCAAGCGTTTCTCCGCCGCCGACAAAGGCAAGGCCCCCGCCGAGTCTTCAACTCGGGTTGTGCCATGTCCTTCCCGTCACGAAGCTGCGCACCCTGCTGTGCGAGGTAGATAACCCGATCGAAAACTCTTCTTAGAGTTTATCGACTTTACTGAATCTGAAAACCTATCTCTTTTTAGAGATATGGTCATACTGCGCCACCCTTTTTGGGATTTAAGTTGCACAAACTCAATATTCTTCATTTTTATGAAGAATATCTTCTTGCGCAATCGGTTGAATTGCGCTGGCAAAAGTCAGCGCAATCGGCTAATTTACGTAAGATTGTCAGCACAAACTGTTGCTTTGTGCCAGCTTTGTCAGCGCAATCTGATGCTTGTGCAAGCTTTGTCAGCATAATCTGATGCTTGCGCAATTTGAAGTTTGCACAATCTGATGACAGAATCTCTTGACTTGTATTGAATTTTATTTTTTCTGTTTGATGCAGTTAATACCAGAGAAGACCCTGAGTACGAAACCTTCATAGGGACTCTTGCAGAATCAGAATTTAAAGAGGACTCGTCCTATGTGCTCTTCCGACAATATGCCCTTCCATCCTCTCGCCAAGCTATCTTGATAGCACAGGACAATGAGACCTTGTTAAGTCTGATGAATGGGTAGCCCTTGCAGTCTGCTGATGCCATCACCCACAAGAAACTTATGTTCCTTTTTGGTGAAGCCATTGACAAAAGTTCTCAGCCAAGACCCCGTGTTGAGCAGAGAACTTTCCAAATGAAAGAGAAACTGATCTTGCTATAAGACATTGCTAGATGCCTCCCTCTAGCACGATATGCTCATACAAGCTATCCCAGGAGGATGGATTGGGACATTACTCCTCTTCAACATGCACGGACAGGAAAGATCTGTGTCAAGAAAGTCCCGAACAAGAAAGACATGTTCTATAGCTCTTCTGAGCGGCACAGTCCTTTACTCAGAGGGTTGAAGCCAGGGTGCATCCCTCCAGAGAACTCTTCCTTATTGCTGCCTGTGAGAACTCCAATCTTTGCAAATGAGTTTGCAAAGGCTGAGGGCAGATATCCGGATCAAGATATCTGGCTGACCGGTCTGGTGAACCCAGTCATCAAAAGATGGAGCTGTATAGCCAACTGGATATTAGTCCAGTTTGAAGAGAAACTCAAAGTGATCGAGCTGTATAATGCGGTACATGCTACCGTATATAGATTCCTTCTGAACCCTCATCTATTTCTGGCTCTGGCAGAGAGGTACAACTATAGGACTGGGACGTTCATGACGCCCTGCGGGGAGATGGGATTGGCCCTCCACGAGATGAAGTACATCTCTTGCTTACCAATGGAAGATTTCCCTTACGAGGAGTATGTTCCAACCAACGACGAGTTAGATAGACTCCGTCGAGAGAATTCAAAGATGGTGGCAGTCTTTGACGAATTACTGTGCCATTATAACATATGCTCTCTATACTACAAAATCGGCTCTTCTGGCACATGCTATTCATCAAAATGGTTGACTTATCTTTTTCTCAACCATATTATTGAGAAAAAGACCAAAGATCATGACTCCTGCAACCCAGATTTCTTCCAACCTCTCAGCAACAGCGAAGTGATCAGCTTGATGGAAGAGAATAATAGAATGGATATTAAAGTTACTGATGACACCAATACCCTCCACTCAAGGCTGGAGACCATTTTGAAAGCTTTATAAGAATGGGCTACAAGTCCATGTCTAAAGAAGCTCAGCTGGCAGGATTTTTGACCTACTGGCTCCGACGATTCGTCGTGCCTGGAGCAAGTGCTGTAGACCGCTTCCACCGCGGTGTTCTTTTTGTTGTCATCCGGTTAGTCTTCGGCTACCGGATGGATTTACTCTCAGCGATGACTTGTAGAATAAATGCAGGTTGTCGTCTGTATGTTGATTCCATGCTCAATTGTAAGGGTGATAAAGGGAATTTCCCTAGACTAGAGTTACCTTACACCTACTTATTCGGATGGTTGCTCTTGCATCATCCGACATTGATGAACCCTGCCATGGGAGCAGTTGGTGGCAGTTTTCTGCACAGATTCTCACAGGGCAAGTGGATATATACTAGCCTGAAGGACTGCAGACGTACCCTGAATCTTGGCAAAGGATGGAATTTTTATTGCTCTCCTCCTCCAACTGGTTATGAATTTATGGCACCAAATCTGATGGACCTTGGGAGGCAACCAATAGGTCGATCAAATTTTGACTGGTTGAAGACGATCAGACCATCGCATTTGGTGTACAGATTTGAAGAGGAGTGCTATCTTGAGCCATATTTGCCAAGTCGCTTTGCTCGTCAATTTGGTTATAACCAATTCCATGTAGGCAATGCCATAACTTGCCTACAAGGAAATGGATACTTGATTGATGGTGCCAGAACGTGGGCCTACTACAACGCTTGAGACACAAAGACAGTGTTCTCGATGCCAAACAAGGATAATAATGGCCCAAGAATGTTATACACATATTCATTGTTTTATACTGCTGCAAATACTTTTGCTGAAAATTATAACCTTGTTGATAGTTTTGCAACAGCAAATCGTCTGAGGAAAGGAGCGACTGATATATTAGCTCCAAACAATGACGAAGAACATGAACCAGTGGATGATCCATTGGAAGCCTCCAGAGAAGCAAACTTCCCTGAGGAAGTCAACCAACCATTAAAGGTTTCTTTGAAGGTTGTTAAATCTCCGGCCAAGGAGAAGAAGAGAAGGAGAGAAGAGCCTTCTTCCCCAGCTGTGAAAAAGAAATTGATCTTGGAATATTCTTCATAGAAGATAACTACTAGATCACAATCTCGGCAGCTGGCCGAGACAATCCAACGGGAAGAAGCAGCTACACCGACCTCTGTTCAGAAACAAGTCGAGGTAATAACTGTAGAGAGTCCTGAGAGGCCTCTGCATAGAAAGAAGAGGCTGGTCCACAGAAGAAAAAGAACAGTCTCTCCTCCTAGATAAGTCTTGTCTTCGATAGTGGTGAACGCTGCAGTGGGACTCACCAGTCCAGAACTGAGGGAGGAGATCGAGCAGAGAAAAGAGGTTGACCAGAGAAATGAGGCTGTGGAGCCTAGAGGAGATATTACAGAGACAGAGCAAGAAGCTTTGCAATCTCCTTTACCGATGATGGAGACTACTCAACCTCCTGCCACACCAGGAGAAATCTGCGAGGAGGAGGATTGTTTGATGATCGAAGCTTTAGATGACTGTGACTTTGGCTCACAGGATTATGTTGGTCAAACTGCTGCAACTGCCAGTGGAAAGGCACCGGAGGAAGATAAAAATGAGGAGAGTTCATCATCTTCAGAGGCTGATGAAGATACACAGGATCCCGAAGGGGATGATGAAGAGCATGTGTCTCCTAAAGCTGCCGATGACACCTTGGATCCTGAAAAGGATATTGAGGTACAGATATCTCCTAAAGCTGCTGATGATACCTTGGATCTTGAAAAGGATGTTGAGGTACAGACATCTCCAGAAAAGATAGCAGATGAAGAATAGGCCCTAGAGGAAACTCCCGCTGTTGATCCCCAAGGTATAGAATGAAATTAGCAATCTTCTTTTAATAGATTGATAGCTAACATCTTTATTCTTATCCATACATAACTCAGGTCTTCTCCAGCTCCTCTAATATGCATGGATATAGTACTTGCAACGACGATAGCCAATAGCAGTCGTCACTTGTCATGTGGCTCTTAGGCAGGCAGTAGCCAGGCTGTCATGTCTGAAGCTACTTCTGTTAGGCTGGAATCTGTTCCAACAGATGACAGGCCTGTCGCTGGATCAAGCCATTGTAAGACTATTTTCACTTTTAATCTTCTTTGACAGTAGCAAATGACAAGTAAAATGACAATGTTTAATTTTTACAGAGGAACAACCGAGAGGAGCAACCAGCTCCACTTTAGTTCCTTTATTCAAAGAGCCCTCTGTTCAAGTACAAGAAACTGAACAGCCTGCCGCTTCAACGTCAACCGGAGTAGCTGCTACTCCTGGTGCTCTAGCTACTAATCAGTTCGTCATCCGCTCATTCACCAAATTCTTCTTTGATTCATTGGGGCCTTTGATAAATAGAATGATGGAAAAGGAAGAAGCTGATTTTTACACAGTTAGAGGTCCAACCTCTTTCTTAGTTAATGCCATCCGTGAACAAGGTGACGAAGATCAAGCTACATTTCTTGATCACATATTGGATGAGATGGAGATCTCAACAAAGAGCTACAAAGAGCTGAACAAAGGAGAGGTAGAACCCTTGATACAAGCCGAGTTTGAACAGATGTCTCAGGAGGCTGCAGTTGAGAAAGTTAATTTCCAAATTATCTTGGATGTCTTCACTGCCAAGTCTGCTGAATACAATTCCAAAGTAGAAACGGTATCATCTGTTGCTGAAAGAAAAGATAGAATGTCACGGCCCGCACCCTGAAGAGGGGCACGAGTACGTGGTTACGTCCAGCCTACGCCGCAGTATCGGCGGTAGAACGCTGTATATAGGATCTGTAAATACTATGACTAAAATAGATAAATGTACCTGTACAGTATATACACTCCGAATGGAGGTGACATAGCAATACAGTCCCAATCACATATATCAAAACTAAGGTAGATAGCATGAAAAGGAAATATGATAGATAAAACAGGAAATGAGTCCAAGATCCACAAGTCAGAGCTATACACAAACATCCAGTCTCAAAAAATATATATAATAGATACTACAACTAAAATGTACTAGCTGGCTCGCAGGCCAGGCAAACCTAACTAACTATGCTGCTCAGGGTGAGCAAAGTCTAGTAGCTCTACCAATAAGCCACGGTCTAACTCTAATCCATCAGACTCAACCCTATAGTAAGTCGGGCAATCAGCCTCAGAGTCATCTATAAAATTTGTCAACGGTATCCTGTTAGAAAAATGAACAAGTACAAACACCAACAGCAGTTCCATATGAATTGACAAATTCTATAAGAGACAGTGTAATAAAATACAAGATAAAATCAACTGGAAATACATATCATGATGTGAGTACTGAAAGGACGATGATATGAATATATATAGGGCGATTTGGGAACTATTCGGAAGCCGAGTTACAACCCCTAAACCAAACAAGGACCGGGGCTGTAACCCTTCTCACGAACAGAACTTAGTCACCAAGACAATAAATATAAAAGTTGCCTTGAATTGTTAGTGTGTCATATGATCGACTTGGGAAAATATACTCAGGCTTTCCATCCGACCGGCTATGAACCCTGTATACAATAGAACGATAAGGCTAGTCACCATGGAAAGCTATGAACCGTATAGGGTAAGGCTTTACCCACCGTGAGGCGAGGGTATAGCTATGAACCATATGTACCATAGAACCATGTGGGAATTTGATCACATAACTACTAATAACTCCCCATCCCCGAATAGTACAATGAATCTGGACATGACACGTTATGACACGGGATTCCATAAGAGGGTAACAAGTCCCCTTTGAAATCGGTGCCTATACCAATACACTGAAATAAGACAAAATATGTACCAATATACCATGTAACTCTAGGAATAATATCCCATGTCATGATCCAACATATACTAGTCCGTGAACTGTCGTGACTAGAAATCGAGTATATCACTACAGCTGAATCGGATATAGCAGATATCAAGACAATAAAAACTATCAGTAAATGTACTCATTTGTGGTCCTAAGCTGATAGGGTGAACAGACGCTGAGAGTGATCACAGACCTAAAATAAGATACTATTAGTCAAACAGGGCTAAATACTGAAAAAAGAAGCTAATTCAAGTCATGAATGCAAGTCTAAGTCAAAACTAGGTCAATCTAGGTCAGACTGAGTCACACTAGGTCATACTGGCTCATACTAGGTCATACCAGGTCACTGGGAGTTAATCCAAGTCAAACTAGGTTAATCTGGTTCAAGGGTTGACTTACAGTTGACTTTTGGTCAAAAAGTCAACTCTGGTCAACTCTGGTCAACACTGAGTCAACCCTGGGTCAACCCTAGGTCAAACAAGTCAAATATTGACTAACAGTTGACTTTCAGTCAACTGGTTAACTCTGGTTTGGTTTCGGTCAAATCGGGTCGCTTAAAGGCTTAGTTTGACTCTCGGTTGACTTTTGTTGACTTTTGGTCAAAAGGTCAACCAACGTCAAAACTAGTCTATGAGCACCATATTTGATCATTACCAACCACGAGAATCGGGTTCTAACTCTATCTTAGACTTCTAACACAAATACCCTATTCCTAGGCAAAACTAACATTACCTTACCAAGGTAAATCCCGATACCTTGCCCAATACCAAAGAAATCCTGCAAATACCCAAGGTACCAGCCTAGGCTCCTTAGGGTAGCTAGATACCAACCTATCTAAGGTTTACCTACCATGATTTATGGGTATCCTAGGTATCTAGGCTATGTTAGGATACATGGGTATTGGTTTACCCTATTACCTAAACCATATCATGAATCCTCATATCACTCTATCACTCACCCACTCACCTATATCACCCGTGATACCACACTTCTAGGTTCACTCCTAGGCTTTTCTATAGACTCTCACACATAGGGATTTGGTTCACTCCTATAGGCTATTAGATATACCTCTCTAGGCTCTCACACTCACACTCACAAACTCATGAATACACACACACACACATAGGCAAATGTGGACAGGGTTTGAAGTGGTATGTGGGACTAAAATGTGGTGTTACAGGGACTGGGAGGGTGGCAATTTGGGGACTGATTTAGTGGCCAAAGGGGCAGCCAACATGGCTGAAATGGACAGCCAAGTATAGGCTAGACGGGGACTGTTTTTGGGGTTGAATAGTGGGTAAAAAGAGGACTGATTTGAAGGCTAATTGGAGGCTGTCAAGAGGCCATTTAGGGATTGATTTGTGGGCTGCAATGGCAGGTTTAGGGGCTTGTTTGACAGTGCAAAGGACAGCCATGGGGGCTGAAATATGGGCATACTAAGGACAGGTTTTGGGATGCTACTAAGGCTGAAATTGGGACTGAAGTGGCTGTCATTGGGGTGCCCAATGGGGGGCTGTTTATGGGTGATTAAGGGTGTTTTGGGATGGCTGGTATGTGTGGTCTGTAGGGGCTATTTAGTGACAGGTTTGGGGCTGCCATGCTGATTTATTTCAGCTCTACTCCCCCTCCCTCTCTCACATATACACCACTTATCTCCCTCTTGGTCCACTCTCTAACCCATTCTCTCTATTTCACTCTCCCATCTCAAATACCCCCCACACACACACCTACATATTTACACATCCCTCTCTCTCTCTAACATAGACACACATACACACCACTACTCTCTACATTTTCTCAAACACCCTCTATGCACTCATCTACAACACAACCACACACATCCAAACTTGGCCGACCACTACCCCATAACAAACACAAAATGTATACACATGACACACCACATATCATAATATATATCCATATATATATAAGCCCCAATATATATACATACATATATATGTATATATAGAGTAACACATATATATATCCATATATATACATATACATATATATAACTAAATGATATAATATGATACATTGAAAATACCATCTCTAAACAATATAAAATCTGGAATTTAAATTTCTAATAATTAATCACACAATATATATATTAAAAACAAGAGTCCAATAGGAATTTTCCACTAGGACACAACCTACACATAGGACACTCCTAAAAGTCTCCAAAAGGACACGAAACGGACACAAATGGAGACACAACCATGGGGGTTATTCCTATGGGTCAAAAATAATCCTATATGCATGTTGGGGTGATTTAGAAGAGAGATTATACCTTCCGGGAGAGAGATTCAAAGGAAAAGGCCTTCCGACTCGACACCGACACGTAGAGATTCCAAAAGGACACGAACGAGCTCTGAATCCTCCCAAACTTGAGGAGCTCCTTCCTTGGCTAGAATGGAGAAGGAAGGAAGAAGATTTGGTGAAGAAATGGGAAGATTTGGTGATGATTCCTATAAGGAAAGCTCTCTAGAAAAATTGGGGAAGAACAAGAGATAGAAATGAAAGAGGAAATAATAAAGTGGCTAATGCCTATCCATGCCAAAAGTGGCCAGCCATAATGGTGGGTTTTGTCCTATTAGGAAAGGTCAAAAAGCCCCCTACACTAATCTATTAGTTAATACATGGAAGGGCTTCTAAGTCGGGGTTAGTTTGGTCATTCCTAAAACCACTAATCCAATTTAATACAAAACAAAATAATTAGTCTAGTCACTAACTAAAATAACTAACATGTGGGCCATGGCTAATTAGTGTGTGGGCCTGCTAGAGTCAAAACTACCCCGGGTCCCCGATACAAGTCGGAATGAGTTAAAATTCGAACCCGACTCAAATAATCCCAAAATATTACAATAAATAAATAAATAATTCCAAAATAATTTAAAAATGAAAAATGACAAAAATACCCCTGTTTCTAGAAACTGGAGGTGACAAATCTATCCACCTTAAAAAAAAATTTCGTCCTCGAAATTAAAACCAAACAATAGTAAAATCTCAAATCACAAGTCATGGTTTAAAATTTAAAATAATTTAAAATCTCAAAATCAAAGCATGAATTAAATGACTAAAAATTACAAAATTTAAAATTACTCTCAATTAGAAACTCCAAGTCTATCCACCTTAAAAATTCATCATCAAAAATTAAAACGAAGCAAACACACAAAACAAAAATCATGCAATTTGGTAATCGTATGCGTCTGTCCAATCATCATGATACTCAGAATCTTCGTCATACCAGTGGGCAAGGCTACGATAATCACAGAGTCCTCAACTACGGTACATACCTCTAGAATTATGGTATTTAAAATTTTTGTATTGCCGCTAGCTTGGCAGCGAAAACCTTAAATTCCCACACCCGAGAGATACGTCCATAGTCCGACTATATGTCCTCACTCTGCCCGCTAGCATGACCCTAGAGGATTCTAAATCTCATAATCGAGCGATCTAGCCCATACGACTTATCTCAGAAGGAAATCACATTACAAGAACAATTTTCATCTAACGATCAAGAACAGATAGAATCAAAGTTTAAGACAGTTTTTAAGAAGGCAAATACGGGAAAGAGATTCGAAATATTAGGACCTGCTATCTGCTCTGCTATTGCCTGAGTAGGCTCAACTGTTATAGCGAATGCACGCCCCTGCCGGCCTCCTATAGCCTGCTGTACTCTGTCCTGGCCTGCCTGTCTGGCTGCACGGACCGCACAGTCCTTCACCTGATGATCTGGAGCTCCACAGAATAAACAGACTCCCAGCTTCATCCTCTAAGCCTCCCGAGTGTGCTCCATCTTTTTGCAGAAGGTACACTGGATGTCCTGCCTCCGGCCCTGTCCCTGGTGCTGCTGGGCACGCGTTGGTGCCTGCTGAAACTGCAACTGAGGCTGCTGCTGCTGAAACTGCCTCTACTAGAAATGTGGGCGCTTCGCCGGCCCCGCACTAGAGCTGGCTCCGAGAACGTCACTGCCCCTCTTCGACTTGAGGCCAAAGTCCTCCTCTGCAATCTGAGCCTCCATCAAGATCTGCTCAAAGGTCGCATCTCGTCGCCCAGATGTACGAGTGCGTACTGCATGTATGAGACCCCTCCTGAACTTTCGGGCCTTGTACCCCTCATCTTGAACCAAACTGGGTACAAACCTGCTCAAGCGGAAGAACTCTGTTGCGTACTCGTCCACCGACGAGTTTCCCTGTACCAAACTAGCAAACTGCCCCTCCAGAGCTGTCAAGGCTACATCTGGGTAGAACTTCTCCTTAAAGAGTTTCCTGAAGTCCTCCCAAGATATACCTCTCACTGACGCATGCGGATCCGTGCGATACCAAGTCAGCGCTATGTCAAAGAACTGGCTCGCTGTAGACGACACCCATAGACCTCTCGGGACCTCTGCCAACTCCAGACTCCGCTGGACATCCTCTAGCCAGTCGTCCGCGTATAGGATACCCTCGGTACCCTTGAACTCCCGCGGGTTTATCTTCCTGAAGTGGAGGTGTGTACCGGGCCTTCCCTGACCCTGCTGCTGTACTGGTGCTCCCTGAACAGTAGTCTGTGCACCTCTCTCTACTGCTGCCATCGCTAGCTGATGCGAGTTCTCCATAGTCTGTCGCAGCACCTCTGTCTGACGGTGTTGTGCCTCTGCCTGTGCTCTCTGTGTCTGCAGCATCTGCTGCAGAAAGGGCCATCATCCCCTGAGTATCTGTCGGTAACTGAGGCGACGGTGGAAGAATGTCAGGGATGACCATGGACGGTCTCGCTGATGGAGGTAGAAGACCTCCTGGAACCGTCGCTGCTGCTGCTTCCGCCGGAAGGACAGGGACTGATGTGGCAGCTCCCTGAACTGCAGCTCCCTCAGCTGGAGGTGGAAGACCTCCGGGAACTGCCGCTGCTACTCCTGCCTGAAGGAAAGGGAATGTGGCTACTGCTCTCTCGACTGCTACTCCCATAGCCGGAGGTAGAAGACCTCCCGAATCTGACCTCTCTGGAACTGTACTAGGCCCTGCCACCTGAGAACGAGTCACCGTCATCCTGAAGATGAATTGAACCCAAGAGATCAATATGGCACATGATAAGATATTATCAAAAGAGGACAATTGAATTCAAATGCAAGAAGAGTTGTCATGGTAATCAAAAGATCAAAAATTTCCTAAAATGTGATTGAGTAACTCCTTTCATACCCTAGATCCTACGTCCTAGTCGCAGGCTCGTCATTAGCACTCTAAGTCGAGCACCATTACGAGATCGCACTAATTGTGACTCTGACCTGCATGGGACACCACAAAAATGTGTCACGACCCGCACCCTGAAGAGGGGCACGAGTACGTGGTTACGTCCAGCCTATGCCGCAGTATCGGCGGTACAACGCTGTATATAGGGTATGTAAATACTACGACTAAAACAGATAAATGTACCTGTACAGTATATACACTCCGAATGGAGGTGACATAGCAATACAGCCTCAATCACATATATCAAAACTAAGGTAGATAGCATGAAAAGGAAATATGATAGATAAAACAGGAAATGAGTCCAAGATGCACAAGTCAGAGCTATACACAAACATCCAGTCTCAGAAAATATATATAATAGATACTACAACTAAAATGTACTAGCTGGCTCGCAGGCCAGGCAAACCTAACTAACTATGCTACTCAGGGTGAGCAAAGTCTAGTGGCTCTACCAATAAGCCACGGTCTAACTCTAATCCATCAGACTCAACCCTATAGTAGGTCGGGCAATCAGCCTCAGAGTCATCTGTAAAATTTGTCAACGGTATCCTGTCAGAAAAATGAGCAAGTACAAACACCAACAGCAGTTCCATATGAATTGACAAATTTTATAAGAGACAGAGTAATGAAATACAAGACAAAATCAACTGGAAATACATATCATGATGTGAGTATTGAAAGGACGACGATATGAATATATATAGGGCGATTTGGGAACTATTCGGAAGCCGAGTTACAACCCCTAAACCAAACAAGGACCGGGGCTGTAACCCTTCTCCTGAACAGAACTTAGTCACCAAGACAATAAATATAAAAGGTGTCTTGAATTATTAGTGTTTCATGTGATCGACTTGGGAAACTATACTCAGGCTTTCCATCCGACCGGCTATGAACCCTGTATACAATAGAACGATAGGGCCAGTCACCATGGAAAGCTATGAACCGTATAGGGTAAGACTTTACCCGTCGTGAGGCGAGGGTATAGCTATGAACCATATGTACCATAGAACCATGTGCGAATTTGATCACATAACTACTAATAACTCCCCATCCCTGAATAGTACAATGAATCTGGACATGACACGTTATGACACGAGATTCCATAAGAGGGTAGCAAGTCCCCTTTGAAATCGGTGCCTATACCAATACACTGAAATAAGACAGAATATGTACCAATATACCATGTAACTCTAGGAATAACATCCCATGTCATGATCCAACATATACTAGTCCGTGAACTGTCGTGACTAGAAATCGAGTATAACACTACAGCTGAATCGGATATAGCAGATATCAAGACAATGAAAACTATCAGTGAATATACTCGCCTGTGGTCCTGAGCTGATAGGGTGAACAGACGCTCAGAGTGATCACAGACCTAAAATAAGATACTATGAGTCAAACATGGCTAAATACTGAAAAATGAAGCTAATTCAAGTCATGAATGCAAGTCTAAGTCAAAACTAGGTCAATCTAGGTCATACTAAGTCACACTAGGTCATACTGGCTTATACTAGGTCATACCAGGTCACTGGGAGTCAATCCAGGTCAAACTAGGTCAATCTGGTTCAAGGGTTGACTTACAGTTGACTTTTGGTCAAAAAGTCAACTCTGGTCAACTCTGGTCAACACTGAGTCAACCCTGGGTTAACCCTAGGTCAAACAAGTCAAATGTTGACTAACAGTTGATTTTCAGTCAACTGGTCAACTCTGGTTTGGTTTCGGTCAAATCGGGTCGCTTAAAGGCTTAGTTTGACTCTCGGTTGACTTTTGGTCAAAAGGTCAACCGACGTCAAAACTAGTCTATGAGCACCATATTTGATCATTACCAACCACGAGAATCGGGTTCTAAATCTATCTTAGACTTCTAACACAAATACCCTATTCCTAGGCAAAACTAACATTACCTTACCAAGGTAAATCCCGATACCTTGCCCAATACCAAAAAAATCCCGCAAATACCCAAGGTACTAGTCTAGACTCCTTCGGGTAGCTAGATACCAACCTATCTAAGGTTTACCTACCAAGATTTATGGGTATCCTAGGTATCTAGGCTATGTTAGGATACATGGGTATTGGTTTACCCTATTACCTAAACCATATCATGAATCCTCATATCACTCTATCACTCACCCACTCACCTATATCACCCATGATACTACACTTCTAGGTTCACTCCTAGGCTTTTCTATAGACTCTCACATATAGGGATTTGGTTCACTCCTATAGGCTATTAGATATACCTCTCTAGGCTCTCACACTCACACTCACAAACTCATGAATACACACACACACACATAGGCAAATGTGGACAGGGTTTGAAGTGGTATATGGGACTGAAATATGGTGTTATAGGGACTGGTAGGGTGGCAATTTGGGGACTGATTTAGTGGCCAAAGGGGCAGCCATGTCACACCCCGGAACCAGAATACTGGAGAGCGGGGGCAGACATAGCCAGCTACGTATATTGAAATGGATTCCTTCTCGCTATACGGTCACGGCTGTCTAGGATACATGAGGGTTTATCTACAAGCCAACAGTCTCTTAAGGTCATGAACAAGCCTAGTGTCTCAATCATAAGCAAGTAAGTAAGAGTCACAAGATGTATGATCATTAAATATACAATAATAAGGCGTCCCAAATATTACATATTCAGCTGATCATGAAGCTAGTCGTTACAAAATGTTCGGACTAGCAAGAGTTTAGTCATACATGATCAACCCTAGGATTTGTCAATCATGTTACAGCCCGTAGGCAGACAGTAAGTAAGTGCAATCGAGCTAAACAGGTGCTCGTCGGCTAAACGCCTCAAAAGAATATTTTTACAATAAAGCGGGAGAGCCAAAAATAACCCACTCGTTGCCAGGATTCTGTCTAGTGGCCACCATCTGGCTGGGAAGTCGGTAGATCCTCTGGAGTTGCTCCGAAATCTGGCCACACAAAACCAGCTGGGTCAGACCCCAGAAGGAGCAAGTGCCACAAAGGAAGCTTCACTTAAGAACTAAAACCAGCAATCAGCACAGGAATATAAATATAAATAAAATAAGGACTAGAATAAAAGGAAACATATCAGGATGATATACGACGAGATAACCATGGAACTATTCAGATAGCCAGGTTACAACCCGTAAACCAAACAAGGACCGGGGTTGTAACCCTTCGTCTGAACGGAGATTGGTTTCTCACCATTTATCGGTAAAATAAATACAAGCATTCTGGTCATTCAATAATCTGGAACAGGATCAGGACAAGACTAGACTGGTTAGACTCCATCCAATCATTTCACGGCCAAGCAAGAACTACGGCTTGATACTTTAACTAACTAGGGTTGTCACAAGCCTAATTACTAACAAGATGCAGTGAGATTATTCCACAGCCACAAGCCCTGCAGACCATCCAGGTCACCCAGGTCGAGAGATTAGGGTTGAATTCAGGTGGGTACATTGTCCAGGAAACGCATGTACCCTTAAGCAGTTTGAAGGGTGCAACACATGACAGTGTGGTGGAAATGTGCCCTACTCGACGGCAGGCTACAGATCCCAAGCGCGCCCAGGTAACGGGATTGCCTGTAGCTGGAAAATCTCTTCATGACTAATGTATTAATCTAGTTGTTAACCTTAGTCCATTTTAGTAGGTACTCCTGACCGTGGTACTCAGGAGTCCCCTCCTAGACATGATACAAGACAGGACTGGATTATTTGTACAAGCACAATCGTCCACGATGTCCAGGTTATTCATACAGGTCATGTCATGTCAGGTAGCCGTCGCAACAGCTTATCAAGATATAACATGTCCGGTTTATCATGTCAAGTGTACTTGTCAGGAGTGCGCCACGACGGACCACTATCAGGTCACGTCAGGTCATTATGTCAGGAGTGCACCACTACGGGTCACTATCGTGTCATGCTCAGGTATCATTTCCAAACATATTAAACAAATCCATGATTATCAAGTTCATGACAAAAGGGTAATCAGGCTACGCTCAAGCCAGGTTACGCTCAGGCTAGCGTACGCTCAGGTCTGCGTACGAAAGGATCCATACACTTCCAATGGGAAGCGTACGCAAGGGTCAGCGTACACAAGGGCACGCTCAAGCTACAGGTCAGCGTACGCTCAAGCTAGCATACGCTCAAGACACGCTACCAACAGGCAGCGTATCAAGGCTAGCGTACGCTCGCTAAAGAGCAGCGTACACAAGTCAGCGTACGCTCGCTAAAGAGCAGCGTACACAAGTTAGCTTACGCTCGCTAAAGAGCAGCGTACACAAGTTAGCGTACGCTCGCTAAAGAGCAGCGTACACAAGTTAGCGTACGCTCGCTAAAGAGCAGCGTACAGCTCAGTGGCGTGAGCTAAAAAGCTAGCTTACTGCTCACTATCTTCTCCAAATGGCAAGAACAGCAAGAACTCTAAAGTTGAATCTAAGCTTCAATTGTCCAAATCTTGGTCAAAACAAGTCCGAATCCAACTTTCCAAAGGTCAAAATTGGGTAGAATGAAATTCTCTAAAACATGGAACCATCAAAACTTGAAAACAAGCAAGTTTGATAGATCAAAACACCAAAAATCCGAAAATAGCAAAACTCTAGATCTACAAGAATTAAAGCCTCAAAATGGAAAATGACAAGTTCTAATGTGGTTTAGAATCATGAGGAGAAGCTAATGAAACCATCAAAAGGAGTTCTCTTGTGGAAGCAAGTTGCACTTGCCTATGGTGTTCTTGGTTGGTGGAGAAGAATAATGGTAGGGGAAGGAGAAGTAAATGAGAATTATGGAGGAGAGAGAAGGTTGGTGGGGATAATAAAGAGGGGGTTGTGTGGAAATGAAGGAAAAGCATAGGCTAAGGTGTTCCACCCTTGGCCCATGATGAACCAAGCATTGGGCCGGTCGAACCAAGCCAGCCCAAACCGAGAGTAAACAAGCCAAGCCAAACCAAGGAGATATGCAATTACAAGATAAAATATGTATACGTATTTCAAATACGTAATACGAACAACAGGCAATACAAGCCAACATGGCTGAAATGGACAGCCAAGTATAGGCTAGATGGGGACTATTTTTGGGGTTGAATAGTGGGTGAAAAGAGGACTAATTTGAAGGCTAATTGGGGGCTGTCAAGAGGCCATTTAGGGACTGATTTGTGGGCTACAATGGCGGGTTTAGGGGCTTGTTTGACAGTACAAAGGACAGCCATGGTGGCTGAAATGTGGGCATACTAAGGACAGGTTTTGGGATGCTACTAAGGCTGAAATTGGGACTGAAGTGGCTGTCATTGGGGGGCCCAATGGGGGGCTGATTAAGGGTGTTTTGGGATGGCTGGTATGTGTGGTCTGTAGGGGCTGTTTAGTGACAGGTTTGGGGCTGCCATGCTAATTTATTTCAGCTCTACTCCCCCTTCCTCTCTCACATATACACCACTCATCTCCCTCTTGGTTCACTCTCTAACCCATTCTCTCTATTTCACTCTCCCATCTCAAATACCCCATACACACACCCCTACATATTTACACATCCCTCTCTCTCTCTAACATAGACACACATACACACTACTACTCTCTACCTTTCCTCAAACACCCTCTATGCACTCATCTACAATACAACCACACACATCCAAACTTGGCCGACCACTACCCTATACCAAACATAAAATGTATACACATGACATACCACATATCATAATAAATATCCATATATATATAAGCCCCAGTATATATACATACATATATATGTATATATAGAGTAACACATATATATATCCATATATATACATATACATATATATAACTAAATGATACAATATGATACATTAAAAATACCTTCTCTAAACAATATAAAATATGGAATTTAAATGTCTAATAATTAATCACACAATATATATATATTAAAAACAAGAGTCCAATAGAAATTTTCCACTAGGACACAACCAACACATAGGACACTCCTAAAAGTCTCCAAAAGGATACGAAACGGACACAAATGGAGACACAACCATGGGTTTATTCCTATGGATAAAAAATAATCCTATATACATGTTGGGGTGATTTAGAAGAGAGATTATACCTTCCGGGAGAGAGATTCAAAGGAAAAGGCCTCCCGACTCGACACCGACATGTAGAAATTCCAAAAGGACACGAACGAGCTCCGAATCCTCCCAAACTTGAGGGGCTCCTTCCTTGGCTAGAATGGAGAAGGAAGGAAGAAGATTTGGTGAAGAAATGGAAAGATTTGGTGATGATTCCTATAGGGAAAGCTCTCTAAAAAATTGGAGAAGAACAAGAGAGAGAAACGAAAGAGGAAATAATAAAGTGGCTAATGCCTATCCATGCCAAAAGTGGCCAGCCATAATGGTGGGTTTTGTCCTATTAGGAAATTCGAACCCGACTCAAATAACCCCAAAATATTACAATGAATAAATAAATAATGCCAAAATAATTTAAAAATGAAAAATGACAAAAATACCCCTATTTCTGGAAACTGGGGGTGACAGAGAAGAATTGCTGAATTGAAAGCAGAGATTGCTCGTCTTCAGGAAGAGCTGGGGAATGAGGTCACCGAATACCAAACTGCAATTCAACAACTCGGTGCTCTAACCCAAGAAAGAGACGAATATGCTGCAGCTCATAATGCCGAAATCACTCACCGAATGGTAACCATGCCCACCTTCAAAAAAAAATCTGGGATGGAGGAAGCCAGGAAGCGAGTGATGGAATCCCGTGAAGAACGACTCCAGACTCTGAAGCAACAAATTGCCAATTTGATGACACCTCCAGCTTAGTAGAAAAATATCTTGTATCTTCTTGTCTTTTGCAGCATGTATGTTTTTGTAATGTCTTAAATTTTGATCAATAAAAGACATTTTGTTGTGGCTCTATTATTTATTGCATATTTTGTTCAGATATAAATAATAGAGATAGAAAATATATTCAGAGGTACAGGACATGATATATTTCTAGATTTTTAGAAAATAATTATATTCATTATATCTGCTCAGAGGTAATGTAGACATGGCAGAATATAATTTATTGAATATTATTATTTCAATAGACAACTCAATCAAGGATGACAAGTTGCTGATGTGGATGATGAACGATAATGAATCGTCAAAATGTGTGAACGAAATGAATCGTCGGGATGAACGGGTGATCTGTCGTATGAGTTGAATGAACGGGTGAACCGTCGAATGATGGTAATAAACGGGCGAAGCGTCAAATGGTGGTAATGAACGGGCGAACCGTCAGATGAATTGAATGAACGGGTAAACCGTCGGATGAATGTGTCGCTTCGTTGTTTGGAGAATCTCTGCCTATAAATAGAACAAAAATCTGCAAAGAATGATCATTTCCACTTTTCAACATAAAGATGTCGTCTGGAGATGCATCCAAGAAGGCTGAACTCGCCCCGAAGGTTGAAGCGGGCATTGAAGATCGTCCTGCCGAACCAATCCAGCCAAAGCAGACAAAAGCAGGCGAAGGTTCGTCTGCACCCAAACCACCGTGGGATATCCTGGATTTTCTGCTTGAACCAGAAAAGACTAAAGAGGAAGAGGCCATGAGGATGGCTGCTTGCAAGTTCCTGGTGGGTTCCATCAAGGATGTTCTCGGCTCTTTTGCTGATTATATCTTTGATAGGACGGCAGTGGTCCGCGTCCCAATGTTCAGAAGGATGATAGTGACCTTCCTTGATATTATGTAACATCGTTTATGATGAAATAAAAATCAAACTTTATTTATGAATTGTCTGATCATATTTACATAAAATCTCTGTTACATTTATACATAATATTTCTTGAGGAATTTGCCAGTGATAGGCGTCATAGCAATTCGACCGTCTAACTTTAAAAGTTGATAAGCTCCATTTGAAAAGACTTTGCTGATAATGTTAGGCCCTTTCCACTTTGCGTCGAATTTGCCTTTGCTCATGTGAGTCATAGTCATAGGACGTCTGACCGTTAGAATAAGTTCTCCTTGCTGAAAAGCTCTGACTTTAACTTTGCGGTTGAAAGTCTTCGAGATACGGGCTTGGTATAACTCAATATGCTGTTGAGCCATTAACCGCTTCTCGTCAAGTGCCTCTAATTCTTGAAGTCGAAGAAGATCATTGTTCTCTGTAGTGAGCTCGTTGGCAATGGCGATCCTTAAGGACAGAATTTGAAGTTCCAAAGGAAGAACAGCTTCACAGCCATACACCAAAGAAAAGGGTATACAACCTGTGGGGTTGCGGACCGTAGTACTGTAGGCCCAAAGACATTCGCCAAGCTTTTCACTTCAATTTTGTTTGTTAGTAGATACAAACTTCTTCAGGACCTTGATGATAATTTTATTGAAGGCTTCAGCTAAGCCATTAGTAGCAGGATTGTAGGCTGTCGAGGCGATATTGTCAATCCGATGATCATCACAGAATCTTGTAAACTTCTGGCTGATAAATTGAGGTCCATTATCGTAAATGATTCGTCGAGGTACACCAAATCTATAGATGACATGGTGTTTGACGAAGTTGATGACACTACTAGTCTTGACTTCAGCCAGAGGTATAGCTTCAGCCCACTTGGAGAAGTAGTCGGTTATCGCTAGTATGAATCGATGTCCTCTAGAAGAAGGAGGATTGATGGGACCTATAATGTACATGCCCCAAGCTTCAAAAGGCCAGGAAACAGCAGTCGGATACAGGAATTTTGAAGGTTGATGTATAAAATCTGTATGGATTTGACAAACACGACACTTCCTTGCATATTCGATGGCATTTGATACCATAGAGGGCCAGTAGTAACCCATGCGTTGGATGCAATCTTGTAGCTTAGGACCAGGTTGATGTGCTCCACAGACACCATCGTGAGCTTCGCGCAACACTTGTTTTGCTTCATCACCAGCGAGACAGCGCAAGAGAAGACCGTCATAAGTCCGCCGATAGAGAATTTTGGTAGTTTGATTATTGTAGAATCGGAGAGACCGCCGACGAATACTCGTAGCCTCTTTAGGATCTTCGGGGAGTATATCATAAACTACGAAGTCGATGAAGGAATTCTCCAATCTTCATCGATAACATTGACTTCAACAAGGTTGCTGAACTCAATATTACGATTGTTTTCAATGCAAAATAACTCACGATTAGAGACAACCACCACCTGCTGTCTTTTGATAGAGATAGCTAAAACAGCTACAAGGTTGGCCAAGGCATCTGCTTCAGTATTGTAAGCTCGACGAACATAGTCGATGAAGAAAGCTTTGAATGATGTAGCCATGCTAATTGCTGCTTCATGATAAGGCATCAGATCTTGTGTCACGACCCGGTCCCCAAATACTTGGGTCGAATCGGATCATGCCCAGCCTGCACCGTTGATGAGACGGTGGCAGTAAGCTGTAATCCATATGCAGGTCAACCAACAACATTTAAACTAAAATTTACCACAACATTTATTCGATAATAAACTTGTCCAGTACAAAAGTTTAAAAGATCCAAAAACTGAAATAAGACTAGCTAACACCAACAGCATCTAAGGAGACGCCGATCCATCGTCGTCAGGTAGTACCGCCGGGTACCGAACAAGATTGTTGAACATTAGCTCTGTGCCACCAGATACTCTAGAATGATCAACCTCAGAGTAACCTAAAAATGTTGGTCTCCAGTCAGGAGTGAGCAAAGTACAGTTCATGCAAATTTTAACAATTAAAATGACAATTTATAACATGCATTTTTAAACAGTTTGAAAATGAACAATTTTGAAATAGTACAGTACAGTGATATGAATAGGTAAAGAATATGACCGGTTTGGGTACATTTGTATCCTAGCGATACGGTATGGCTTATCCCCGTGTGAAAGAGGGGTAAGCTAACACATTCATTATCCTAAGTTTGGATTTGGTCATATCCAGTACACTATTCCCCCAGTCCCCAACAGTACAATCATTTCTCCCGTAGGAGTTCGTGTATAATTGTGGTTTAAACTTGCAATGAAACAATTGTGAAAATAATTGTAAAATCTACATAAAATGTACTTGCCTTAAACTTCCGATTGAACAAGGTTGGTACTTCGGTATTCGAAAGGTCACGCTCTTCCTTGAATTCCTACATTCCGGGAAAACTTTGTCTCAGAGCCAAACTTAGAGTTATCTAGTTACAATCTCTATTTGTCTTTCCTAGTCAATTTTTAGTCAACAACATCACAACGTTTACTAGTGGGTTAAAATTTAGAGATTCAGTTTATATTGGTTTTTCAAGAAAACTTGTATTTATCAAATCATTTATAAAAGCTCGGTATTCTTATCTATTTTATTGGAAAACTTTGACGTTCTACAATTATATATAAAATATATTTTCTTTTACTTAAAGATGAGGAAATCATGAGCTATTTAATTAAATTAATAATAAGAATATTTTAATTGTTCCTACGCGTACCACAATCCCAGAAAATAAAATAAAAACGCTACATTACAATATTACAGACCACTTAATAGAAACTGGGTTTATGCTCTTACAAATTTAATTACAAATTAAATAAGAGAAAACAGGTTAGTCCCGAGATTATCTACAATCAAAAACCAATAAATTCCAAAATAATATTTAAAGAAAATTATAAGTCTCAGACTCTGGTCCAAACTTTATTTTTAACTACTCTGCCTCAACGTCCGGTCGAACCGGTGCGTTTGCATTTCGTTGGGGCCCAGTGACCGTTAAGGTCGTCGCCCAATATTATTAAAATAATATTTTACCAAAAATCATTTTAAAAATCATTAAATAATTTCCCGAAAATTTCGGCAGCATTCCCTCTGTTTTTGGTCAACCCAAAAACTGGGAATTTGCTCCGATACCTGCAAAAATAATCCCAAAACTCCAATTTATATTTTTATCCCTCAAAATATTATATTTTTTTCCAAAACCCATCTCAACAAACTATACAGAACCCAATCCAGCAATAGAACCCAAAATCCAGCATATCCGTATGACCCAAAAGAATAACCAATTTTCAACTTTCACCAAAGAAATCCAAATACTAACAGAACATTCATATAGCTAAAGAGAACAATAGCTATCAACAGAACATAAAAGTAACATAATTTCACCAAAAATCCAATACAAAAATTTCCCGTATTTCCTTCGGAAATTCCGAGAATTAGCCTACGAATAGGAAAACCCAGAAAATAATCATTCTCCAGAGTTCCTTTCGAAAAGGTTCTCGGAAACCCGACTTTCCGAAAATTTCGGAAAGAACAGAAATTGCAATGTAAAATTTACGTTGCCGAACCGAAATCCAGCTGGATTCGGGGACCAGAGAATTCATCATCGACAGAAAGGAAAATAGAGTTCCAGAAATTATACCCAAAACCGAAGTCGAAGGAAATCCCGAATTTGGGTCGCGGAACCGAACGGCAAAACGGACAGTGCTGGACATGGACAGGGGCGAGCAAAGGGTCGACGGACGAAGGCCACGCGGGGTGCCGGCGGTGGACGGCGGCGGTCGCCGGTCGGGCGCGGGCGGCGGTGACGCGGGGCCGCGCGGGTCGACGGGAGCGCCGGGAAGCGGCTCGGTCACGCTGGAAAGGGCGTCGGCCTCGGGAAAACTCGGCCAGTGGTTCGCCGGGGAGGATCGAGAAGGGGATCGCCGGAAAATAGTTGATTTGGAAAGAGGATGAAGAAGATGGTGATGGTGTGGAAAAATGATGGGGAAAAAGCCCCTTTTATAGGAAATAGGTAGTGAAGGTTACCATTTAAGAAGATGGAGAGCCACCATGGCTTGATGGTCGGCCGGTTATGGAAGGCGAGGGGGTCGACGGGTGGGGAAGAAGAAGAAAACTTCTTCGGTTCACAAAGGCCACTCACAGCACCCAACACTAAAGAAGAATGAAAAGGCTATTGAATGTTTTCTTCATCAGACACTTAATATATGTCATTCAATACCAAGAGTAAGTATAGACTTAATGGGTTGAGACATACGAATGGGTTTGAAACCCATTCAAGATTTATAGGTTAGCCTATAATTGGCTTGGGTTAGGTCCAATTGGACTTAGAAAAATAATGAGTTTGGGCCAGGATTGAAACTAATGGCCAAAGCAATGGGTTTCAATAAAATTTAAAGGCTTTGGGCTAGGAAAATTTTAGACAACTAAAAATATTTTTAAAGGAAATATTATTTAGAAAATTTTTGTACAATTTATAAAAATATTTTATGTTCAAATTTGGGTTCAAGTCCGGGCTGACATGCCAAAAATCCAAGTTTAACTATTTGGAAAATAATTTACTCTTAAATAAATATTATTAACATCTAACATTATTCTAAAGAAAAAAATTTATCGCTAACAAAATTTTATTTAGCAAATAAAAAAAAATTAGAAGTAAACTAAAAATACGGGTTTCACAACCTTCCCTCCTTAGAAAATTTCGTCCTCGAAATTTAAGGACAGGTAGGACAGGATTCCCACAATTCAATTAGACACGAGTATGGTGTTCAATTCAGGTTCAAACAATAAGAATTTTTAAAGGTAATCATGGATGAGACAATTTAGGGACAAAATAAAATATAAAGCGAACCAAAGTGTATGAGGTTGATCAGACCATCATTGCACCGGTTCTGATTAGACAATATATTAATGGAGGCCTCCAATAAGATAATGTCATGATCAAGCTTGAAAAAGGAATAGCTCGCAAAACTAGGCTAACAAGCATAATGTCAAATTTGAAAATGAAACAGATGAGTATGGAAAGAAATAGGAATAATGATTCAACTTTGCCTGATCTTCATCTCACCTCTGACTATGCTTGTTACTGGTTTCTCTGACACTGCCTTCTTCTACAAATTCCAGTGGTTGACAACTGTTGTCTGCCCAGTGCTTCTGTCTATCATAGCTTGTCTCTGATCATCTTCACTTCCTCTGCTGCGCCAGTTACTCTCTCTGGATCTAACAGTATTCTTTCTTCTACATCGTCCTATGCAAGTTATGTACGAAAACTACATCCAAAACTTCAATGATGTTGTACTGATGCTAACTGGTATTTATTGTAAGAAAACTCTACCAAAGATAATTGATCTTTCCAAGATCCTCCAGATTCCAGGAGGCAAGATTCTTCAGCATGTCTTCAAACGTCTAGATTGACTTCTTTGATTGTTTGTCAGTTGGAATTTCATGAATCCGGTAGATGTGTCTCTTGCACATTGCCGCCAACTCTTTCGTGAATAAAGCAACTTCATAATGAACTGACTTGGTCAGTCAGTACACAAAATCCAATTGGTGATCTTCCCTCCTTAGGAACAAAGTAATCCTAACACAAGGTCCATTTATGTGTTCCTACTTCTACTCCGAAATATCCAGCGTCTGCAGGAATCTTGCTAATTTCCACATGTTGACAGAATACCTAACCTCATTCTTGGAATTTGTCCTTCTTCATTACATAACACCATTTAATGGTACACACATCCCGATACATCTGGTTAGAGTGTGTGGGATACTGCGCTTCTTAGTTCACCAGAAGGTATACAACCTCGTACCATTCTTCAAAAGCTCCATCGTTGGCAATAAAGAAACTCCCAAATGTTCCTGCCAACACTTGATCTCTAAGTTTACAAGTGCCTTGTCTTGAAACTGCGTCTTCTTGACTTTGTTCTTCAGACTCGAGCTCACTTGCAGCTTTATTGACAGTGAATCAGCATCTAGTTCCATCCTTCTATCTTCAGACAGTATGCTCTCCAGCCCAACTTCCTGATGTCTAGGTGCCGTTTCTTGGTCAAACCATCGATATCAGCTTCAATCGTCTTCGTTTACCCAATATTCCGCTCTTTCTGAGTAGAAATATATTTCAGACTTTTATAGTCCGTATATAATTTTACTCCCTTTCCATAATAATTCCATAGCCTTAAAGCAAGGATACTTACAACAAGTTCCGAATTATGTGTGGGATAGTTCTTCTCATGAGTCCGTAATTGCCTAGATATGTAGACAATTATTTTCCCATGTTGTTGAAGAATACAACCCAGTCTTTTTCCTGAGACATCTCTGTAGATGGTGAAACCACCGGATCCTGCGGGTAGCGCAAGGATTGGTAAGCTTCTTCTACAGCTTCTTAAATGCGTCCAGACAAACTCTTCATTCTTTCGAGTCAGCTTCATCATCGACTCAGCAATCTTGGCGAATTCCTACACAGATTCCAGTAGTATCCCATCAAGCCCAAGAAACCATTGAACTTAGATATACGACTTCTCCACAGCGGCTATCTATCTAGAGTCTATCAAATTTTCTTCTCTTGTGACATTATGGCAAAAAACCACATTGTCTAAGAAAATTCATGTCTTGATAGCTTACCAAAAACTTCTTCAAAAGTTCCTAGAAATTTCTCAGATGCTCTTCATGTTCTTCTTCAGTCCTTGAGTATATCAGATTTTTGTTATCTAAAGAAAAGACAACAAACTGATTCAATTACTCATAAAAAGACTCTGTTCATGAGATTCATGAACACAACATGAGTATTCATCATTCCAAGAGACATGATCCAAAAATTCAACTACCAGTATTTGGTGTTGAATGTCGTCTTGAGAATGTACTCCTTCATGATCTTAATCTGATGGTAGTCAGTTCTTAAGTTAATCTCCGAAAACCCTTAAGTTCACTCAACTTGGATAGATCATCAGTCGAGAAAAAGTAATTCTTCAGTGCCCTGATAGTCTACTCTCATCCATATTGTTTTATCCTTCTTGGATACAAACAAGACTGATGCTTCTTAGAGTGAAGCTCCGTCTTATATGAAACCCAACACCTTTAGTCCATTGATCTAATCCTTCATTTCCTTGGCTTCCTTCAGGTCGATTCTATAGTATCACTTAGTCATAGGGAAGGAGCTAGGTACTAGGTTAATGGAATATTTCTATGCATAGGGTAATCCAGAAACTATTAGAGAAAACTTCTATCATGAGGATCTAACTAAGATTTTTATTCATATAAGAGAATTACAACAAAACTCTCATAATTGATCTAGGGACATCTTGTTACAGCTTCTTAATAGATAATACTACTCAGCAGTCCTAAGTACTATTCTTCATGACTTCTCTCGAGATATCCATCTGTTCAGCTTGAATCTTCTGATACTCTAGGATTTCTTGAAATAGAGCAACCATCTGAGAGGTGTTCTCTGGTACTGGTGAAGCAACATGAGTGGGTACTTCCTCAAAGAAAAGTAACCCAGTTAGAGGAGAGGTAGGATTTGCCAGTGTGGGGAAAACTTCACTGGATGATTGGTGAGGATGATCAATCAGCTGGTTGGGTGAAAAGCTCTGACTTGACTGAAGAGGCGGGGTTCGATCCGGAGATGATACCACATCGCCAGCAGAGTTGGTTTTGTCAGTGGTCATTCTCTGAAAGGTTTAGGATGCAAGCATAAGCAAGGTAACCTACCAGTCTATAATAAAAATATTTATCATATATAAATCGGTCCTATGTTGTGGCAATTTTGATGTTCTAGTGTTCCTAATTGTTTCTAGTTTTCCTAAATTGTTGATTTAGTTGACCTGCATGGGCCACCACTAAAAACATGTCACGACCCGGTCCCCAAATACTTGGGTCGAATCGGATCATGCCCAGCCTGTACCGTTGATGAGACGGCGGCAGTAAGCTGTAATCCATATGCAGGTCAACCAACAACATTTAAACTAAAATTTACCACAACATTTATTCGATAATAAACTTGTCCAGTACAAAAGTTTAAAAGATCCAAAAACTAAAATAAGACTAGCTAACACCAACAGCATCTAAGGAGACGCCGATCCATCGTCGTCAGGTAGTACCGCCGGGTACCGAACAGGATTGTTGAACATTAGCTCTGTGCCACCAGATACTCTAGAATGATCAACCTCAGAGTAACCTAAAAATGTTGGTCTCCAGTCAGGAGTGAGCAAAGTACAGTTCATGCAAATTTTAACAATTAAAATGACAATTTATAACATGCATTTTTAAACAGTTTGAAAATGAACAATTTTGAAATAGTACAGTACAGTGATATGAATAGGTAAAGAATATGACCGGTTTGGGTACATTTGTATCCTAGCGATACGGTATGGCTTATCCCCGTGTGAAAGAGGGGTAAGCTAACACATTCATTATCCTAAGTTTGGATTTGGTCATATCCAGTACACTATTCCCCCAGTCCCCAACAGTACAATCATTTCTCCCGTAGGAGTTCGTGTATAATTGTGGTTTAAACTTGCAATGAAACAATTGTGAAAATAATTGTAAAATCTACATAAAATGTACTTGCCTTAAACTTCCGATTGAACAAGGTTGGTACTTCGGTATTCGAAAGGTCACGCTCTTCCTTGAATTCCTACATTCCGGGAAAACTTTGTCTCAGAGCCAAACTTAGAGTTATCTAGTTACAATCTCTATTTGTCTTTCCTAGTCAATTTTTAGTCAACAACATCACAACGTTTACTAGTGGGTTAAAATTTAGAGATTCAGTTTATATTGGTTTTTCAAGAAAACTTGTATTTATCAAATCATTTATAAAAGCTCGGTATTCTTATCTATTTTATTGGAAAACTTTGACGTTCTACAATTATATATAAAATATATTTTCTTTTACTTAAAGATGAGGAAATCATGAGCTATTTAATTAAATTAATAATAAGAATATTTTAATTGTTCCTACGCGTACCACAATCCCAGAAAATAAAATAAAAACGCTACATTACAATATTACAGACCACTTAATAGAAACTGGGCTTATGCTCTTACAAATTTAATTACAAATTAAATAAGAGAAAACAGGTTAGTCCCGAGATTATCTACAATCAAAAACCAATAAATTCCAAAATAATATTTAAAGAAAATTATAAGTCTCAGACTCTGGTCCAAACTTTATTTTCAACTACTCTGCCTCAACGTCCGGTCGAACCGGTGCGTTTGCATTTCGTTGGGGCCCAGTGACCGTTAAGGTCGTCGCCCAATATTATTAAAATAATATTTTACCAAAAATCATTTTAAAAATCATTAAATAATTTCTCGAAAATTTTGGCAGCATTCCCTCTGTTTTTGGTCAACCCAAAAACTGGGAATTTGCTCCGATACCTGCAAAAATAATCCCAAAACTCCAATTTATATTTTTATCCCTCAAAATATTATATTTTTTTCCAAAACCCATCTCAACAAACTATACAGAACCCAATCCAGCAATAGAACCCAAAATCCAGCATATCCGTATGACCCAAAAGAATAACCAATTTTCAACTTTCACCAAAGAAATCCAAATACTAACAGAACATTCATATAGCTAAAGAGAACAATAGCTATCAACAGAACATAAAAGTAACATAATTTCACCAAAAATCTAATACAAAAATTTCCCGTATTTCCTTCGGAAATTCCGAGAATTAGCCTACGAATAGGAAAACCCAGAAAATAATCATTCTCCAGAGTTCCTTTCGAAAAGGTTCTCGGAAACCCGACTTTCCGAAAATTTCGGAAAGAACAGAAATTGCAATGTAAAATTTACGTTGCCGAACCGAAATCCAGCTGGATTCGGGGACCAGAGAATTCATCATCGACAGAAAGGAAAATAGAGTTCCAGAAATTATACCCAAAACCGAAGTCGAAGGAAATCCCGAATTTGGGTCGCGGAACCGAACGGCAAAACGGACAGTGCTGGACATGGACAGGGGCGAGCAAAGGGTCGACGGACGAAGGCCACGCGGGGTGCCGGCGGTGGACGGCGGCGGTCGCCGGTCGGGCGCGGGCGGCGGTGACGCGGGGCCGCGCGGGTCGACGGGAGCGCCGGGAAGCGGCTCGGTCACGCTGGAAAGGGCGTCGGCCTCGGGAAAACTCGGCCAGTGGTTCGCTGGGGAGGATCGAGAAGGGGATCGCCGGAAAATAGTTGATTTGGAAAGAGGATGAAGAAGATGGTGATGGTGTGGAAAAATGATGGGGAAAAAGCCCCTTTTATAGGAAATAGGTAGTGAAGGTTACCATTTAAGAAGATGGAGAGCCACCATGGCTTGATGGTCGGCCGGTTATGGAAGGCGAGGGGGTCGACGGGTGGGGAAGAAGAAGAAAACTTCTTCGGTTCACAAAGGCCACTCACAGCACCCAACACTAAAGAAGAATGAAAAGGCTATTGAATGTTTTCTTCATCAGACACTTAATATATGTCATTCAATACCAAGAGTAAGTATAGACTTAATGGGTTGAGACATACGAATGGGTTTGAAACCCATTCAAGATTTATAGGTTAGCCTATAATTGGCTTGGGTTAGGTCCAATTGGACTTAGAAAAATAATGAGTTTGGGCCAGGATTGAAACTAATGGCCAAAGCAATGGGTTTCAATAAAATTTAAAGGCTTTGGGCTAGGAAAATTTTAGACAACTAAAAATATTTTTAAAGGAAATATTATTTAGAAAATTTTTGTACAATTTATAAAAATATTTTATGTTCAAATTTGGGTTCAAGTCCGGGCTGACATGCCAAAAATCCAAGTTTAACTATTTGGAAAATAATTTACTCTTAAATAAATATTATTAACATCTAACATTATTCTAAAGAAAAAAATTTATCGCTAACAAAATTTTATTTAGCAAATAAAAAAAAATTAGAAGTAAACTAAAAATACGGGTTTCACATCTTGATGGCGAACTTCATAGGTTCCTCTAACCTGATTAACAACCAGTTTAGAGTCGCCATAGACTTCGAGATATTCAACTTCTAATTGTTTGGCAAGCTGAAGACCGATGAGTAGAGCGTTGTATTCTGCTACATTGTTGGAGCATGATTCATTTAGAGAGTAGGCTCTTTGAATAGCTGATCTGTCTGGAGAAACGAGAACAACTCCAACTCCTGCTACAATGGCACCATTTGATCCGATTCTGGATGCACCATTAAAGAATAGACGCCAAGTAGGAAATTCTTCAAAGATCATATTTGATTCTAATGTCTCGTCTGGAATTTCATCATAGAGCTTGGATGTTTCTGGCACAGGATGAGCCGCTAAGAAATTTGCCAGTGCTTGACCTTTGATAGATTTTTGAGGAACGTATACCATGTCATATTGGGCTAGCAGGATGGCCAATGTAGCCAGCCGAGAATTGAGTGTACTGGACTTCTTCATGAGTACCCGAAGAGGATTAACTCGGGATATGACATGTATAGTTTGTCCAATGATGTAATGCCTTGTCTTTTGAACAGCAAACATAAGAGCTAGACATTCTTTTTCGATCGGACTATAACGGTGCTCAGCACTAATCATAGTACGACTGAGATAATAGATAGCCTGTTTATGGCCTTCTTTATTCTTTTGGACAAGTAAAGCACCCAATGAATGGTCCATAGCACGGACATACATTAAGAATGGTATGCCTGAGATTGGTGGCACCAAGACTGGGGGATTCATGAGATATTGCTTTATATCTTCGAATGCTCGTTGACACTCTTCGGTCCAAATGAAAGATACACCCTTCTTCATTAGCTGAGTGAATGGTCTGCAGCGTCCAGACAAGTTCGAAATAAATCTCCTGATGTATGCAAGTCGACCTTGGAATCCTCGTAGCTCTTTTAGGTTGCGTGGTGGACGCATCTCTTGAATGGCTTTGATCTTCTCGGGATCCCCGTGTATATCCTTAGAGGTAATGACGAAGCCGAGAAACTTACCACTAGAGACACCCAAGAATGACTTGGTGGGATTCATTTTGAGTTGATGTTGGTGCATGAGGTTGAAGATTATTCTCAAGTCTTGGATATGATCTTCCTTTAGACGACTTTTGACAGCGATATCGTCTACATAGCATTCGATAGTCTTACGAAGATGATCTCGAAAGATGGTACTCATAGCCCGTTGGTAAGTTGCACCAGCGTTCTTGAGACCAAATGGCATCACTGTGTAGCAATAGACTCCACGAGGAGTGCGAAAAAAAGTGTGTTTTTCATCTTCGCGATTCATCCGAATCTGATTGTATCCAGAGAATCCATCCATAAAGTATATTCGCTCGAACCCACAGGTATTGTCAATCATGACGTCCGTGAAAGGACGAGGAAATTCATCTTTTGGACATGCTTCATTAAGATCCCGAAAGTCGATACAGACTCGAACTTTACCGATTTTCTTCAGGACTGGAACAACGTTGGCTACCCAATCAGGATGTTGATCTTCTCGAATAAAGCCACAAGCAATGAGCTTCTTGACTTCATCATCGATCGCATCCATCATTTCTGGCTTAAAGCGCCGTTGTTGCTGTTTGACTGGTTTTGCATTGGGCAAAATGTTCAGTTTGTGAGTAGCAACTTTGGGATCTAGACCTGGCATGTCTTCCTAACTCCAGACAAAGACATCAATGTATTCTTTAATAAGAAGAATCAACTCTTGCTTATCTGCTTCTGGAAGATTCTTGCTGATGAATATTGGACGAGGTGACCCGCTTTCTCCTACATCAACTTGAATTAATTGATCTTCAGTAGGAGGCTCTTTTTGTTCGAATCGGAGTACCTACTGATTGTCCATCTGTTAAACCCAAGGATCTATTTCAGGATTTTCTTCAATGTCCTCGTCATATCCTTTTGGAAGTTCGGCGAAGACCATATTAGAAGATACGATCACCCGATGGACTTCACCAATGCTGGTGTCAGAATCCCATGATCTGGAGTCAGAAGAATTAGAACGTTCTTCACTATCAGAGTCGGAGACTGCTGGGGATAACACTGGAGGAGAAGCATATCCGAGACCTCTTTTGGTCTTGCTGTAATACATATCCGACTTTCCTTTCGGGACAGTCGTACGGATAGGAGTTCGTCTACCCTTGCCGTAGTTGAGGCCACTCTTGAAGTCATAACCCATTTTTCGGATGATATCTTTTGATTGTTGACTGTAACGACGGAGTTGAAGATGTCCTGTATCGTTACTTTTGCTATCATCCGTATAGCTGAATTCTTGTTCCGGTCCTTTACTAAAAAGTATTGGACTTTCGCCTTTCTTTCGAGCTGGAACAATACGATATAAATCATCTGGATCTTCAAATGAGACTTATGTTTAAAGAGATTGTACAACACCCATTGTAAATGATTGAAGGCTGTCTAACATATCCAAATAGCATTTAATATGATAAATGACATCAGTATACTGGAAAATAGATACTTTTTCATTGATCTATACATTCGTATTTACAACAGGACCTTTAGCCTTAGCAGGCTTGGTCAGATTGATTACAAGACGGGGAGAAGAAGAACGTGGGGGTGGTTTGTTACGACGGAGGTCGATAACAAGTGGCTCAGAGGAGGTGAGCTCCCTTTTGTCCTTGTTATGATTTAAATCAATAACAAGTGGCTCAGAAGAAGTGAGCTACTTTTTATCCTTGTTGTGACGTAAGTCGATAACAAGTGGCTCAGAAGAGGTGAGCTCCCTTTGACTATAATCCGTTGATTGCTTCTGGACTGGCAAGTGAATAGCCAGTGGTTTAGAGGATTGAGAATGATACACTCGTCCTTTAACAGGTATGATGAGGGTATCCTTGGGCACTGCTTCTGATTCTTCTTCAGTGTCTAAAGCCAATACAACCTTAATAAATTCGTCCTTGTACATACGAGCGTCGTTGTAGTATGCTTCAACACCTTTGAAGGGATAGAGATCCGCAACCTCCTTTTGTACCTCTCCATTGTCATCAACATACTTGAAACATTGATGGAGAGTAGACGGAACAATGTTGTGCTCATGTAGGAATGGCCTCCCCAATAAAGTATTGTAAGAGCAACCATGGTTGTCTATGATATAGAAGGTCACTTTTGTACGAAGATCGCCTATTTGGAGTTTTAGGCGAATCTTGCCCAAAGGTTCACTTCTCCCCTGATTGAATCCAAGGATGGTGGTGATTGTACTGGATAGACTATGCACAGGGATCTTCAGAGCATCGAGCATTGTCCTTGGCATAATGCTGAGAGCAGACCCTGGGTCTATCAGAATACGATCAACTTTTATCGAATCGACATACCCTGTATAGTAGAGAGGACGATCATGCCTATTGTCTTCCATTAGCATGTCATCTTGTGTAAAAGTTATGTTTGGAATCAATTCCAGAATACTATGATAATGAAGGCAAGAGATGGGATCTGTTGTAGGCTTCTTCAGAAGGGCTAGACAATTTTTAGCTTGCATGAGGGCCTCACTCAGAGTTTCCCGAGTCTCTTTGGAAAAACGCAAGAGCTCAAAGATAGACAGTCGAGCCGATGTATTGGCTAACTGAGCCAAGATATCAAAGTTATAAGGCTTCTTAAGTCCTGTAGGAGATGACTTCTTCAAAGGTTTGTCAAAGCGGACTTGTTGTTTGCCTTTGTCAGCTACCGTCGGCTTGGAAGGAATGGGTACTACAACTGGTGAAGGTGCAGAAGAAATATCCTCAGTGGAAACAGGCTGCACTGGAGCAGGTTCAGAAAAAGAGGCAGGATTCTCTTGAATTTTAGGGTATTCCTTCAGGTAAGCTTTCCCTGATCTGGTGCCCAGCAGAATTTTCTCATCAACTATGGGGTCAAAAGACACCATGTTACAAATCTTTGTCTTCCCCTTGGAGCGATCTTTCTTCTTAGATGAAGAGGAAAGTTTAAACTCTTAAGCAAGATCTGGATGAATCCACATAATCTCACCATTGTCAAGAGACAAGGGAACGAGACCTTCACTTCGTGGAGGTGGGAGATTCTCGATCTCAAGAGTAGCTTTGGGAATTGGAATGATGCCATATTGTACCATTTGCGGAGGGAAGTCACCGAACTGGACTGAAACCATGTTTGCGGTAACAGTCTTCTCGTCTTGCTGCAGAGTGACGACACCAGCATTGACCAGCTCTTGTATTTTGCCTTTGAGCACGTAGCATGCTCGAGTAGGATACCCAATAAATCTGTGGTAGACACAATATTTGGGATGATCTGTCTTACCGACCTCATTAGGTTTCTTTGGGTCTGGGAGTTGGATCTTGTTGCTTTTGATTAAGCAATCAAAGATGCTTGTAGTGTCATTCTCGTCGAAGCAGTACTCTACTTTAGGACAAGGTTCCCCTGGTTGAGGTGCAGAAGGAGTAGAAGTGGACGTAGGCAGAGCTACATTGACAGCCAGAGACTCTTTGCTCTTTAAGTTGATGCTCAAAGTCTCCTTGTTCTTGCGGTTGTTCTGGCAATTACCGCCGTTTGATGTCTGATGTTCATCCCGGTCGGGGTTAGACATTTGTACCCCTAGCTGCTTGAATTTGTCAGCGCTAACTTCAACAGCTTTAGCATTGACAATAAAAGATGGCCAGTCTTGGAACTGAGTTGAGCCCGTCCACATGCTGTTGATAGGCAAAAGATTTGCCTTGCAAGTGTCTATGGTGACAGCAGCTGGAGTCCTCGGAGGCATTTTTAAAGCTTCTCGGCGGAACCTTTCAATGAAACTCTCAGCAGTCTCATTGTGTCTTTGCTTGATTTTGTTAAGGGCTGACATGGTCATGTCATTGATCCTTTCATAAAATCGTTCCAGGAAGATTTGTTTTAGACTTGAGAAGGAAGTGATACAACCATCGGGCTAGCTTTTGTACCAATCGTATGCTACGCCAGCTAAACAGCCGACGAATACTCTGGTAAGAAGAGCGTCATTTGGCTGGAGTTGAATGGTCATTACCTCAAAGTGATTGATGAACTGACTAGGAGAAGTGCTGCCATCAAACAAAGAGATCGTTGGGATTTTGTACTTTGGAGGAAATGGAACTTCTTTCCATTCAACTGGGTAGGGCTGCTTGAGCCCCAGTCTCTGTAAGTTGTCTTTCTTTTTGAAAGCCTCGAACTGAGTGCGTAAGAGTTTGACAGCTTCATTGGCATCTTCAGATGATGAAGAAGGAGCAGGCGGAGTCTGAGTGTTAGGAGGAGGAATAGCATGGTAAGTACCACCCCCAGCACCAGATTGACTGGGTGTAGATTGAACTTGTACAGAGGGTATTTGAGGAGATACTACCCCCAGCCCAGCATTGACAGGTACGGATGATGCTATGATTTCAAGAATTGCAGCAGGTACAGTTAGTGGTGTGGTATGTTATGCCACAATGATAGAATGCATACTAGCAACCATTTCAGCCATGGTCTTCAGCTTGTCTTCTAATGCAGCTATTCGCTGTTCTTGATTTGCTGAAGTTGAAGCATCTGGATCTTCATTGACAACATAAGTTGTCACTTCTCTTGGTACAGTAGAAGACACTGTCTTTTTAGAGCTTTCGCTATATGCATCATAGTCGGAGAAAGAGTTATCTCTCGAATGAGAAGTAGGAAGATGACCCGAAGGATCTTGAAGAAGATTCCTTTGACCGATTGTATCTCGGCTTCGGGATCGGGTATGTCGAAATACTCCTTCAGAAGATTCTTGAAGTAAATCTAAATACCGCTGGCTTGGCTTGCGAGGTTTGCCGTGCTTGGAGCACTTTCTACCTCCAGTGTTTCGAGAGGTCATGTTGACAGAAGCGTACAAGACTTCGTCTTCATCTTCTGACATAGCTTCAGAGTTTACAAAAGTCAGACGATCGAAGACAGATCATTTTGTTGTCTGACAACAACACTGGATGATGACTTTGTGATTGCAATGATGATCAGATGATTGAACTGGAGGTGTTGAGACGTTATCCCACTTTTGCCTAAGATGTTCTCGGAGATCAAAAGTTTGAGGAATCTGTTCTTTGACAATATTCGGAACATGATTCCGATTCTTTAAATGTTTTGTCCCTTAAGTGTACAGGGAAGTGCTCACTTCATTGGCATAGGTGTCGGGATTTTTGACCCTGGAAGTTTGTCTTTGATGATGTTTGGTCTTTGGCATTGGCTGTTTGCGTTTCGCCGAAGTTGGCCTATTGAGATAAGTTCTTAGATCTGCAAATTCACCCCCAGGGGTTTCTGTCTGAGACACATCAATTTTCCCTGTTTTGATCGGAATATCTTGAGAGTCGGGAGATCTTAGAATTCTGCTACCGGGGTAGGCAGAATACCTCTTTGATCAGTACAAGTTCTCTTGACATGAAGGAAAAAAGAATCCTTGTTTGAAAGAGTTCTTGTACTGATTGGTGCCAAGGCACGTTCAGATTGATCTTCTACAGGAAAAACCGAAGAAGATTGAGAAAAGACCAAAGGGACTTTTTCTTTGTTTTGTGAAGAAGGGTTAGCTAAAGAGCGTTTTCCTCTGTTGTCTTCCAAGTTGTGGGACAAAGAAGTTTGAGAAAAGACCAACGGGCCTTTTCCTTTATTCTGAGGAAGAAGAGGAATAGCCAAAAGACTACCCCCAGTGGATTACGCAGGAGCAACAGGGTGTCTGGGAGGAGGAACTGAGCCTTTCTCCTTGCTGTGAGAGAAAGAGAGATCAGCCAAAGGGCTGTCTCTTTTGGACTGCGCAGGCACAGCTTGCGCAGGAATTTCTTTTATAGTATGCGCAATGATGGGTTGCGCAGAAGGATTTTTGGCAGAGGGTGTACTGGTTCTGGCCACAGAGACTGTGGTTTGTACATCAGGAGTTCTTGCCATAGAGTTTTTAGGGTGCACTCTAGTTGCTGGAGTGTTGGTTTGTGCAGGAAGATTGGCAGCCAACTGCGCCAGGGGCAGAGGAGTCTTGCATTTTGACAGGGCAGCATAGGAAGCCTTTTGTGCACTGGCAATAGCAGATCGTGCAGCATCCTTGACAGCAGAAACATTAGACAGCGCAGCTATCTTAGAGGCAGAATCAGCAGACTGTACAGCAGTCTTCTTGGCAGAAGGAACAGACTGTGTAACATTTTTAGGGATCCATACTGGACGCACTTTGCTTGTGGCAGAAGTTGTTGCAGTACGAGGGGTCGTCCTGGAGTTGATCATGGCTTCGTAGGCCGTCTGGTTGACCTTTACAACCAGCGTCTTTTACGTCTTTCCGATAGACGCAATGTCACATTGAGTTGTCACTTCCTCATCGGAGGAGAAAGTCGTCCCCAGCAGAGTCGCCATTTTGTTTGCAAAAACAAAAGTGTGAACTTTATTTCAACAAACTTTGTAAAGAAGATATGATTACAAGAATTCTGGAAAAGGTACAACTGTAGGAATCCAATCTAGATGACGATTGCTTTATCCCTTGGACGATGTGAACTTTGAAGACGATAGCCTCTGAAGTTGAATGGAAGGCAAAAGCCTCGGAAGAATGCAGCAGCACTTGGGCAAGAACTCCTGAACTCTCTGATATTTCTGAACTTTATGTCTGATCCCCTTGAATGAAGACTTGAAACTCTATTTATAGAGTTCTGGAAATAACTAAATTTTAGTTATTCTGGATGGCGCAAGTTGGATTGCGCATGGACTGGATGGCGCAGCATCAGACTGTGCAGGCAGTTGTTGGATCGTGGGCCAACTATCTTGGACACATGGCATCTTTTGATTGAATTGCGTATGATCGTGTGCAGACGATTTCCACGTATTGAGCTATTGATGGCATGAAGGCCACGTGTACATTTGTCAGTTTTCAAGATAAAGTGCGCCACATGAGTAGCGCTGACTTTAGATTGTGCGAGAATAGACTGCACAACAGAATGCCTAGCCGATTGCGCTGCCAGCTGTCCTCGAACGCCGTGCTGCACAAATAAACGAACAGTCTCCTCGTTCTCCGTATTGTCAGTTATCAGAAGATTTGATTTTGTCAGGTAATGATGACAAGGCCACGTCAGCTTTGCGCAGTTGAAAGTGAGCGCAGTCCAGTATGCGCAATCTGAATGATGCGCAATCTGACGTCTGCGCAGTTCATTTGAATAATGCATTTCTTGATCTTTATGACTTTGTTGATGAGTGCAACTTGATTTTTAGGACCTACACCTGCGTAGACACCTATTATGGGACAGCTGTAGATGACACTTGTGACCCGAACTTCCCGTCGGATCTACTAGCTGTAGAGACTGAGGCTCCCTAGTCTAGGCTTATATTATTTTCTTGTCATTTGAGTTTGAGTTGTATATTGAGATTCTGAGATAATTTTGGATTTGTGGATTTTTTATGTCAGTAGACACTTAGACTCTCTGTTTGTACTCATGTGGATTCCTTTCATTTCAGCAGTATCTATCTATCCTTCTAACTTATCATTCTGCCTTAGATGTGATTGAGATTGTGTATTGCTATGTCACCTCCATTCGGAGTGTATATACTGTACAGGTACCTTTATATTGTTAGATGATTGACCTAGGACAGCGTTCTACCGCCGACACTGCGGCGTAGGCTGGGCATTGTTACATTCTCGTACCCTCACAGTGGGTGCGGGTTGTGACACATTTTTAGTGGTGGTCCATGCAGGTCGAGACTTAAAGTATAGTGATATTCGAACTAGAGTATCACTACAGCCTGCAGTAGGATTAGGATATTTTTGAAGGTACTCAATCACACTAGGAAAAACTCTTAATCAGATTCTGAATATCTACATTTTGCTGCTTATTGTCTCCCTTGAATATAACTGTCCTCCCTTGCTATTTGGACTCATTCTCAGCAATTGTTTCCTTGATCTGTCTCTAGGATGGTTGAGACGAGATCACATCGCCAGGGCCAGGGGGACGTCGATGAGAGGTCTGCCACCTCTCATACTCAGCAGCCAGCCCCTGGTACCGCAGCCCCAGTCATGCCAGCTGGAGTAGGCGTTTCAGCTGCGTTTGGAGGAGCCCCTCTACCAGCAACAGGGGGTATGCCTCCTCCAGTTCGGAGGCAGGACCCAGTCATCCCAGAGGTGCCTTTCCAGCAGCCGCCGCCTCTAGGATACGTAGACGCGGCACAGATGTTTGCCTACTTTCAGCAGTTTATGGAGATACAGCAGACCCGGCAGGCCAGGAGCATGGAGTTGGCCCTTACGACAGTCGCAGCTCGACCATCAGTCCAGCAGCCGAAGACACCTGGAATAGAGCAGTTCTAGAAGATGAGCCCCAGAGACTTCCCGAGGACGGAGGGGATTTTATATGCCGACGAGTGGATCGAGCATATAGAGGAGATCTTCCGCCTGGCCCAGATACCGGCAGATCTCTAGATAGAGGCAGCAGCTAGCCGGATGCGAGATCTTGCTCGCACCTGGTATCAGTCAGACCCCAGGGTGGGGGTAGCTGGACAGACCTGGGAGGAGTTCAAGGGCTTCTTCAAGAAGAAGTTCTTTCCAGATTCAGCGCTCAGAGCCTTGGAGTCGCAGTTCGAAAGCTTAGTTCAGGGGAGCCTGTCAGTGGAGGAGTACGCTGGGGAGTTCGACCGCCTCAGCAGATTCGTAGAGGGCTTGAACGAGGCGGCGAAGGCCCAGAGGTTCCGAAAGGTTCTGGTCAAGGAAGTCAAGTCCTTGACCAAGGGCAACATGGATGCCACTTTCGAAGAGATTTTGACGGAAGCTTTATTGGCTGAGGATGATCTTGAGCTAAGGCTCAAGAGGGGGCGAGACCCTGTTGGGGGCAGTAGCAGCGGATGACCGGCCAAGAGGCCGCACGTTCAGCATCAGTTTTAGCAGCAGTATCAGTAGCCGATGCCCCGCATACAGTTTCAGCAGCAGTACCAGCAGCCGAGGGCTCAGATACATCAGCTACAACAGAGGCCTGTTCAGCATCAGGGACAGAGATAGGTACTATATCAGCAGGACACCGTCTGCAACTTCTGCAAGAAGCCAGGCCATTGGTGGAACGATTACAGGAAGTGGCTGGGTATGTGCTTACTTTGTGGTTCAGCGGAGCATCAGTGTAGAGAGTGTCCCAAGAACCCGACACCATTGGCTCAGGTAGCACCAGGAGCTAGGCCTCCGGCAGGGCAGCAGAGGGGACCACCATTGCAGACTCAGCAGCAGAGGTTCGAACAGCATCAGCAGCAGGCCAGGGGAGGCCAGCCAGGGCCAGCTTTCGCCATGACAGCCGAGGATGCTCAGGCCGTTGGAGATCTAGTTGCAGGTTCCGTTCTTTTGAATCAAATTCTGCAATTACTGCCTTGAAAATTCGATTCTCTCTGTTCCTGGTTGATTTATCAACTTTGTTCTGTTGTTCATGTGTTATATTTGATTTTTTTCTGAGATGAATCATATGGGCTAGGTCACCCCAGTTATGGAATCTAGAATCTTCGATAGTCGTGTTTAGCTGGCATAGTGAGGACATACAGTCAGATTTATGATATATTTCTCGGGTATGGGAATTTAAGGTTTTCGCTGCCAAGCATGCGGTAATGCAAAAATTTTAAATACCATGATTCTAGAGGTATGTGCCTTAGTCGAGGACTTTGTGATTATCGTAGCCTTGCTCACTAGCACGACGAAGATTCTGAGTATCATGATTTTGAACAGACGTATATGATTATCTGACGGTATGATTGAGACTATAATTGTGGGGGTGTTTGACCTAGAAGGACTACTGTTTGCCATTAAAATCTTTTGATGTAATTTTAATACAAACAGAACAGTGTTACAATGTAGGACTTAGATGTAGTCCTAGGAGTATACTTTTGTTTATCTGGGTTCCTTGTACCGATGGAGCGAGTGGTAATACGTTGACTTCGTTGACGATCTGACGACGGTTATCGATTCTCTGAAGGTCTGAGTTGCTCTGGATGCTGGAGCTGGTGGAGAGGAAGAAGACATTGAGTGTCTGTATCTGCCTCTGTGGTTGTGCGATGTCTCTGTCTATATATGTATGTTCGTGTGTGGAAGAAGGAAATGATCCCTCTATTTATAATCTGTAGGCTGGCTGCTCATGCACGCATATGTAGGATATGCCTGGACGCGGAGAGGCCACATGGTGATTGCTGATGGGGGCGCATGGACGATGCGCCCTGATTGAGGAGTTGAATTCTTCATGCTACTGTTGTGGGTTGGCACGTAGCAGACGGAAGAATCTTTCTATTGCTGAGATCTTGGGTGAATCGAGTCAAAGGACACGTGTCGTAGGCCCATGGCTCGGAGATCTCGGATTTGGTTGGGAATGATCTGGTAGGATGCGCCTGAGATTGGGCGCATGAGGAGACTTTGGGTCGTAACCTTTGGGAGTCACAAACCATTCGGGGCGCATGGCTTTTGAGGCGCATGCGAGGCTCTAGTAGTGACTTTTACTTCTGTCTTTAGGGATCAAAGAAAAGTTTGAGGCGCATGGCTTTTGAGGCGCATGCAGAGCTTCGATAGTGACTTTACTTATGTCTTTAGGGATCAGAGAGAAAGTCTGATGCGCATGGCTCGAGGCGCATGCAGAGCGTTGGGCACATGGCTGTGGAGGCACATGCGAGATGGTTGGGTGGCCACGTGGTTGTAACCGGCAGAGGAAAGTAATGATGATGCTGACGTTGGCGACGCTTTATTTTCTGAAAAAACTGTCAACTGTTCAGTCCTCGAGGGACGTGCTGCCAACTCTGTCAGATTTCAACATTTAATATTTTTGACAGGTGATGGACCACTGAGTGGGCGCATCTATCGACGTTCCTCTAGGCGTATGGGGCCCCATGGGGGTACATGCTTGTGAAGCGCTTGGTGCTGAGGGGCGCGTCTGTGTGATGCGCGGTCTGGTCGGCGCATCTGCTCCGCGTGACACATCTTTATTGGTACGACTGTTACGTTCTTCGAGTGCTTTAAATAGCCATTTTTGACTTGGCTGAATTCGAAGCGTCTGGTTCATCCATTTAATGTAAATTTATTGCATGGGATTCGGAGAGCCATCCAATTGGCACATGGATTTGATTTGCCCGGCCTATAAATAGTAGCATGGAGAGAGTTTGCTTCTCGTTCTCTCGTATCCTCCTAAAATGAATTTGTTTGCTCGAGCACATTCTGTTGATGAGATGCTCCCGAGTGTGAAGATGCGATGCAATATCTTCATTGATGCATTTGAAGGTGACTGTTACATCCAAAAGTTGGGTCGAGGGCTTCTGAGGCAGGCAAAAGATGCCTGTTGCATCCAAAGATCGGATGCTCGAGCCTTGTCTCCGTTATGCTGGAAGAGCCGCATATCGGAATTGCGGTGCTGCGGCTTTGGAGGCTCTTTCTTCTGTCATAGTGGGTGTTGCCCATTCGGGTTGTGTTGAAAGCTACTCCTTTAGCCGCGATTTCGATTGTGGTCTTTCTTGGTCTTTGGAGGCTCTTTCGAAGCCTCCTTTGGCCGTAGATTGATTTGCGGTACTCCTCTCTTCCTCGGTTTGGGGAGCTCTTCCTCCAGCTAGAGGATTGATTGCCACCCTCGTTCTGCTCAATAAATGTTTCATTAATCGAAGCATTAGATGGATGAGCCTGGCTGGAAGGGTGGCACATAACTGAGCTGCTGAAGGGATGCACATAACTGAGGAAGCTCATAACTGAGCTGCTGAAAAGATGCGCCCGGCTGAGGGCATATGGTAGGATGCGCCTGACTGGGAGTGCATAGTGGGATGCGCCTGACTGAGAGCGCATGGTGGGATGTACCTGACTGAGAGCGCATGGTGGCATGCGCCTGACTGAGAGCGCATCGTAGGATGTGCCTGACTGAGAGCGCATCGTGGCATGCGCCTGACTGAGAGCGCATGGTGGCTGCTGCGCCTGGCTGTAAACTTAGGGTCTTTTCTTTTTGTAAAAGTTCTCCTTTGTACAGCATTTTCTAGACATGTAATAGACTTTTATATGTAAATAAAAATCCTTTTTCAATGTCTATATTTTTGTTTTGCTGTGTGAAGTACTTTGTCTGAGCTCCCTGGCATATGTAGTATTTGGCGCATAGGATTTCTGATCGTGAAATTCCATGCTTCTACAAGACCCCCTTCAAAGTTTTCAAAACTTTTGTGTCAAGTTTTGGAATACTTTGAATAAGAAGCATGGTGGTTGGGGCGCATGACTGTTCGGGCGCATGGATACTCCGCACATTAGTGATGGAGCGCATGCTCCTCTCAGTTAATGCAAATGATAACGCTGTTTGCCATTGATTGTAAAAAGTACAGAACAATTATCGGAGGACTGAACTTAGACTCACAATACAAACTCGCTCGTACAAAGAAAGCCTAGGGACGAAAACCTAGGTACAGCAGTCTAAGTACGATTATTTATTTTAGATTCTGGGGGGTGACGATAGAGGCTCGGGAAAGCGACGACCGCTCTGCCTTACTCCTTGGACGATCGGTACGCAGCCTTGACTCGGGGAAGATCTGCTTGGTCGTTGACGAAGAAATGCCTTCTTGCTCTCTCTCTGATTGCACTCCTGGCTTCTCTCTCTCTGTGTATATTCTCTCTCTGACTATGGGAGAAGTCTCTCTGTGTATACGTATTCTTCTCTAATTTTTTTTCTTTTTTTTCTATATCTCTCTATCTCTCACAAGGGAATGGCACCTTGCTATTTATAATAGTGGGATGTGATCGCTAGGGTTGCCAATGATTAGCTCTTGGAGATGGCGGCGGCCTGGGGATTGATCAATCCAGGCCGTTCGTTTCTGATTGTGACGAATCAGAACCATTAAGGGTAGATTACACCAAATCCCCATTAGCAATTAATACTGATTGGCATAAATCTTCCTTATAATGATTCTCTCATATCTGCGAATAAATTAAATTTATTCTCCTACCACGTGCCCCAGATCATTGGGATTCGACCCGATCTTGGATTTCCATAAATCTGGGAGATTGATCGGCTGAGGACACGTATCCTGAGAGCCAATGGTGAGACTGGAACCGCATACAGATTAGGCCGCATGAGATTTGGGCCGCATGAATTTTGGGCCGCATAAGACTTGGGACACGTGTCAGGGCTGTCTGGGCAGTGGCCCCCTCCTTCAGACTTCTGAACCATATGATGAGCCACATGAACCGCATAATGGTGTGTCTACTTGAGCCGCATGGGCATGATCTTCTTGAGCCGTGTAGGGATGATTCCACTCGAGCCGCATGGGACAGCTTCACTCTGAACCGCATGGAAAGTCTTCACTTTGAGCCGCATAAGCACACCCACGTGGCAGGGCCACGTGGCATTTTGTTGTTCTCGGGGGATCATGTCAGAGATTTCTTTTTCTTCCCTAGAGATTCATCATCATGACAGAGTCATAATTACCTGCTTTGGTGTCAGGTCTGTCAACTTTTCAGAGGGGTCAGCCGTCAAAGCAATTAATGCAGCATGGATCGGAGGGGAGCGCTGTCACGCCACGTGTCTTCTGAGCCGCATGGAATGCCTCCGGCCGTATAGCTCCTTATGCCGCATGACTCCCTGAGCCGCATGCATTTTCTGAGCCGCATGGGTCTTTCTTGGCCGCATGAGTCAATTTCTTTAGTATTTTCCATGCTTCTACAGGACCCCCTTCAAAGTTTTCAATTTGTAAAATTAAAATACTTTGAACAAGAAGCATGGCTGTATTGGCCGCATATACAATCCCGACCGCATAAGAGTTCTAGCCGCATGAATGTGTTGTTCGCATGACTGTTTCAGCCGCAGGGGGTGTGTTAACCGCATAGATGGTCCAGTCCACGTGTGCGGGTCTTTATTTATCTCCAAGTTGCTTCAGCGCCGTCTTTGTAGGGGGAATCTCAAGGGTCAGTTCATTAAATCTTTTTGGATTTGATGCCTTGGGTGAATCTTGGAGACGAAACCCAAGGAGTCGGTTTCGCTCTTCAAGAGTCGGTCATTGGCCCACGTGTCCGCCTTCTCCCCTCCTCCTATAAATATGAGGGGTTTGAAGAGAGGGAAGACTTCTTTATTTTCTTTCTTCTCTTATCTCGCTTGCCTTTCTTTTCTTCGATAATTGATGGCTCCCAAGAAGATCATGGCAGTGAAGGGCAAGAAGGCGGCCTCCACTTCCACCTTGGGTGTGGTTGCTGCCCCGCCCGTCGTCGTGCCTACTATTCATCCTGACGTCTATCCCCCCATTGCTGGTAAGGACAATGTATGAATTAAGGAACCCCAACCGCCATGGCTACGTCGCATACTTTATGCACGAGCCTTTGTAAATCGTATGTTCGCCCTACGGTTGAGCTGCGAACCGCATAAGAAAAATCATTGTGTCTGTATGTGCGCCTTATTAATGAAACCGTATAGGTAGCGCATAGACTTTTATTGTGCGGAGCCGCATAAGCAATCTTCTGAACTGGAGCCGCATGGGGCTTTCTGGAGCCGCATAAGACTTCTGAGAACTTCATGGGGGGGCATGGATATTTTCTTGAGCCGCATGTGGTTTGAAAACACCTAATCAGCTCTTTTTTTATTCTCTGTTTAACTTATTTTTTCTTTGTCTGTTCTTCAGTGAATTTGCCGGTTAACGCCGCCGGAGAACTCTTGGTGGGTAGCGCTCAAGCTGCTCTCGGCTATAGGTACGACCATATTGTTCAGCACGTGGCGGATCAGTTTCCGAGCGATGAGCCTATGGCCAGATTGAATGCCATCAAGAATCAGCCTTTCCATTTCCTTAATGATATGATGAACTCCGGGAAATTCGAAGGAGAGTTTTTGAAGCCTGCGTTCTTTTTTGGAGACGCCTTGACCGTGGAGAATGATCATGTTCTGGAGGTGTCGGAGGATTGGAATTTTGTTTCTAGCGGGATGGTGATCCGCATCCCTCAGATGGAGCGACACTTTCCATTATCTTGGTTCAATATGCTCCTTTTGGACCGGAAGATGGAGGGGACTCTAACCCCTACCAGGAGTGGGATGTTCGTGGGGAACATGCGTTATAATAACCATCTGAAGTCCATGGTTGCTGGCAAGGTGCATACCAGTTATTCTGTGACAGGGTTGGTCCCAGGTTCTTTCCTGAATGTGGCAGGTCCTAACTTCACATTTTCTACCGCCGATACTTTTATAAATCGACTTGCCTGGAAAGGCTCCTATCCCGTTGGTCGGTTGACGTTTCCTGGTTGGATACACCCTATTCCCTCGTGGATCAATTTATCTACCTGGATCCTGCAGAAGTATGAGGCTTTTTTGTACGAGATTGGCCTGTACCATGCTATCCGAGGTACCAGTCATGGCTTGTTCATAAACAAGAAGCTATTCACGTCCCTGCTGGAAATGTATAATTGTCGTACAGGGACCTTTTACACACCTGTAGGGGAGATGGGACTTACGCTCCATGAAATGCATGCGGTCTCCAAGCTTCCTTGGGGGGACGAAGCGTTTGAAGCATATACTCCCACTAATGAGGAACTCGAAGATTTGGAACGACGGTATCCTGGCTTTGCGGCCCTTTATCAGGAGATATTGTGTCATTATAACACATGCCATCAGATAACCCGCAAGGATAACCTGGAAGGGAATGATCCCTACACCAAGGATTGGGTGCATTATCTCTTCTCAGCAGATGCCTCAGGTCTGGTTACCTCTCGTCGCCCTAGGTCTCGGAAGGCGGTCAAAGAATTGGTGTCATCTACTAGTGGCAGATTCGGGAGCCAAACCGACACTTTCGATTACTTTTACCAGGATACTCAAGAGCTGTCTGAGAAAGCGCTTCTGGCGGGATTTTTGATGATCTGGCTACGAAATTGTGTAGTCTCGGGAGGAACCGGTTCTATTGAGAGAATTAGTTGTAACTTCATCCTTCCGGCCGTGAAATTAGTCTTGCGAATCAGGCTAGCTCTCCTTCCGGCTATGGTGTGTAGCATACACCGTGGCCTTCGTACCTTCACGTCCAAAGTCATTGCCCGCGATGTGACCAAGGATTTTGAACGAACTGAGTTACCTTATCATTATTTGATGGGGTGGCTACTGATACATTATCCATCTTTGATGAGGTCGGGCTCTGAGGGCGGTGCGACTGATGATGACGCCCTTATCTTCCGTTACCGTGATGAGCCTTGGAAATGTGAGGCCATGCGGGTTTGCCGGATGGTCTTGGCAAGGGCAGATAAGTATCATATTTTCGTATTCGTCCCTCGCTTTTCTGCCAGGGACATAGAGACTGTGCATATAGACGGTATTGCGCCTCCTCAACTTCTGGATGGCCAGATGCTCTTATGGTTGCGTAACATCCGTCCCTCACATCTGGTGTACCATAACCGCAATGTTGTTTTTCTGGAGCCGTATCTGCCTAGCAGGTTTGCCCGGCAGTTTGGGTACAGCCAACTTTGTTTAGACAGCCCCAGCTCTTGTTTGGGTTATGAGGGAAGTCTTCTTGATGGTATCAGAGCTTGGCAATATTATGATTCGTTCCATACTCGCACCATTTTCTCGGTCCCTGCTATTAAGGAGTCAGTGGAGATCTTGTATATGGCGGCTCTGTATCATATCATGGCGAACAAGCCCCCGATCGATTTTAACCCAAGTACCAGTTTTATTGCTGGCACCGGTCTGGAGGAAGGCTCTCAAGGGGCCAAGAAAAGAAAGACTAGAGCCGAAGTGCCAGATTTGGATTCCGCTGCTGAAGGTGATGAAGGCAACGAGCATAATGAAGATGACTCTATCCTTCCAGTGGTAGGCGCAGAGGTGGGTCAGTTGCATGTTTTGTTAGATGAGATGCTGAGGGATCTGTCCCTTGTTGCGCCTGGTCCTCTCCCGAAATGTAGCAGGCAGGTTCCTCCTGTAGGCAGTGTTTTTCGATCCCGAAAGCTGGTTGCGACTAGGCACCGTCCGCCAGCCACAAAAGAGAGTGGAGAAGAAGTCAATCCTGCGTCAGAGGTAACAAAACTGCTCTCGATCCCTTCTTCCTTCTTTCCTTTGAGTTTTAATCCTGATTGTCTTCGTTCCCTCTTTTAGGTGTCGGGGGAAGAAGAAGAGTTTCAGGATGTCGAGGCGGTGACCCAGGATGACGGGACCTCCCATGAGCCTGTTCCTATTCAAGAGGACGTAGATCAATCTGTATCCCCTTTCAAGGTGACGGGGTCAGGGGACGTGACTGAGTTTAACTCGGGGATCCCGGGTGGGGGGACCATGCCAGTTGTGGATGAGCCGCGACCTTCATGCCCCTCCCCTGGTAAGATTAGCCGAATATTAACCCGTGAGGAAGCCTATCTGCTCTATCATCATGTCCTTCGGGTTACATCGATTGACTGTTATTCTGGACATTCAGGTCCTGCCCCTTCAGTGCCGAGGATGGACGTCGTCGAGACAACCCCAACCGAAGGGGCATCGGTAGAAAGGGGTGTACTTTCTCACTGCCCGACTCGTCTTGATGGGCCTTCTGGGGGCCCGAGTTTAACGGGCCAGTTCTCGGGGCAGTCGGGGCAGGGAACAATGGTCCTTGCATCATCCTCTGCTCCAATGGCTTCGAGAATTGACCTTTCTTCCCTGCCGAGCATCCAAGCTCTCCGGGCGGCGGAAGACGAGTTGGCCGCTATTTATGCCTCGTTCTGCTCGGACTCCGCTCCCTTGGTGGCGAGCTCTAGCGTTACTCCTCCGACGTTGCCGCTCCGGCTTCCCCTGACGCCCTCCTCTGCTGAAGTTTTGAACGACGCGTTGCAGGACGTGGTTGCCAGTTTCCATCGTCATTTGAAGAGGGGAATCGAGGCCGCTGTAGAAAGAGGGACCTCTTTTACCTTGGCCCGAAGATGCGCCCATGGTCAAATAAACATCCTTAGGGATCTTCCTGATGATGCAGGAATGGCTTCTCTTCTGGAGGCAAAATTGCTGGAGGCTGATCAGCTGGTGTCCGAGCTTCGAGTATTGCGGCAGGCTGATCTGCCTGCTGTTATAAACGAGGAGCAGAATTCCCTTATTGCTGTTATAGAGAGGACCAGAGCGGCTCGAGATAAGACCAGACCGGCCTCACTGAAGGATCTCAGCGACTTAGCTGATCGGTATGATCAACTGAGTTATGCGACCGAAAATGTTGTGGCTCGGGAGGAGTCTGTCTCTCGTAAGATTACCGAGACGCGGGAGCAGATCCTTACGCTTCAGAAGAAGTTGACTTTCCTGGAGTCTGAACTCGAGACTGCCCGCAATGACAGGGGGCTAATTGTTCAGGAAGCTGACAGGGTTACTCAAGCTTTGACTGACCTGGAGGCTGTCTTGAAGAAATTGGAAGATGACTGTCAGGCGCTCCTGGATTTGGACAATGAGGAGCGGTTACTCCAGGAGGCCGAGCGTCGCGCTCGGCAACGGATTGAGCGGGAGACCACCTCAGTGAGAGACCGCCTCCTGGAATTGAGTAACACTGAAATATAGTTGGCCTTTTCTTTTCCTTTCTTTTTCTTTCTCTTCTTTTTTTTTGAAAGGGACGTGATCCCGAAATATGTAATGCTTTTTTTTTCTTCCTTCAAATAAAGAGTACTTTCAATTCTACCCTTCATTTGTATTGCGTGCTGTGCCTGTGATATTGTGGTGATGTTCTCCCCCGCATAGGGGATATATTTGTAGACCTGTTACCCATGGCATACCTTGGTTTTAGGTAGAGATAACAAGTTTCGGTCAGGATGCCTGAAGCAGCCATAACAAAGTGGTCATGGGTGCTCTTGGTATTGAGAAAAGAATTGCCGTAGAGCAGCTGGGCTCCTGGGGCATGATGAGGTGATAGGTTTGTGTTAAGAAATTTAGCTGAGGATATTTGTGGGCCTATTACCCTTGGCATACCCTGGTTTAGGATACGGGTAATAGGATGAAAGAGAACTGACATACTTGCTCAGAGGTAACGAGGACATGGTAAGTAGGAAAGTTCTTTGAACGTAGAGTCTTCCTTCTCAGAGGTAATGAGTACATGGTAGGAGCGAACTCGACGGAGGGTATTGGTGGTCAACAGAGGACATTTGTGGTCAACAGAGGACATTTGTGGACCCATTACCCTTGGCGTACTCCGGTTGTGGGTACAGGTGATAGGTCGAAAGGGGATCATCATACTTACTCAGAGGTAATGAGGACATGGCAAGTATGAAGTTTTCTTCGACGGAGCCTTCCCATTCAGAGGTAATGAGGACATGACAGGAGTGGGCTCAATGAAGGGGGGTACGTAGAATAACTCAGAGGTAATGAGGGCATGAAAATTTTATGTTGGGGTGATTTATTTTTGGCGGAAATGGAACGACTCAGAGGTGATGAGGACATGGTCGTCTTGGAAATTTGTGGATCCGTTACCTTTGTTGTGCACTGGGAGTGCAGGTATTAGATTATGAGGGAGGATTTCTTGTAGGAAGAAAGTTCAGCGGTATGATTATACATGACTTTCTTTCAAAAGAGTGACCGGGATGTGAGTTCAGAGGCACCATCGGGTACATGACTCGAGCGTCTGGAGAATGGTGAGTGTGAGTTCAGCGGTACCAGTGGGTACATGACTCAAAAATTTGAATGTTGGAATCAAAGTGTAAGTTCAGAGGTACCAGCAGGTACATGACTTGGGAATTTGGGATATCTTTATGGAAGAAGGGCATGAGTTCAGCGGTACACGCGGGTACGTGACTCAAAAATCTGTGAATGTTGGAATCAAAGTGTAAGTTCAAAGGTACCAGCAGGTACATGACTTGGAAATTTGGGATATGAGTTCAGCGGTACAAGAGGGTACGTGACTCGATAAGTTGAAAAATTAGGGGGCTGAGTTCAGTGGTACCAGCGGGCACATGACTCAAAACTCTGGAAAATATTATTTAAACATAGTATTTCTTCAGGAACTTGCCGTTGACGGGCAACATGAGCAAGTCTTCGTTCTGCTTGGCGAGGCGGTAAGCACCATTGGAGAACATAGCCTCGATGATAAATGGGCCTTCCCATTTTGGCTGGAACTTGCCGGTGGTCTTGTGAGTCATGACCATTGGCCTCCTGACTGCCAAAACAAGATCGCCCACTTGGAATGTTCTGACTTTGACCTTTTTGTTGAAGGCTCCTGAGATGCGTGCTTGGTATAATTCGATCCTTTGCTGAGCTAGGAGGCGTTTTTCATCTAAGGCCTCTAACTCTTGTAGTCGACGTCGGTAGTTATCATCCGTTGTCAATTGATAAGTGAGGGCGACTTAGAGTGAGGGAATCTGAGTCTCTAATGGGAGAACTGCCTCACTCCCGTACACCAGAGAGAATGGTGTATTCCCGGTGGCTGTTCGAACCATGGTGCAATAAGCCCATAAGCACTCGCCGAGCTTCTCGTTCCAGTCGCGTTTGTTGGAGGAGACAAATTTCTTGAGGAGTTTGATGATTGTTTTATTGAATGCCTCTGCTAACCCATTTGCTGTCGGGTTGTATGGTGTCGAAGCGACATTCTGAATGCGGTGTTTGTCGCAGAATCGGTAGAATGCGTGGCTTATAAACTGCGGACCATTATCATGGATGATCCTTCGGGGCAGTCCAAAGCGGTAGATGACGTGGTGCTTCAGGAAGCTGATTACGTTCGAAGTCTTGACTTCGGCGAGTGGGACAGCTTCTGTCCACTTTGAGAAGTAATCAGTGATCGCAAGTATGAAGCGATGTCCTCGAGAGGAAGGTGGGGTGATTGGACCAATAATATCCATTCCCCATGCTTCGAATGGCCAGGATGCCACTGTCGGATGTAGAAATTCGGATGGTTGGTGAATGAAGTCTGCGTGGACTTGGCAGGCCTTGTATTTTCGGGCATAATCTATTGCATCAGCCACCATCGTGGGCCAGTAGTAGCCCATCCGGCGAAGGCGGTCTTGCAGCTTAGGGCCAGGCTGATGGGCCCCATAGACACCGTCATGAGCCTCTCGTTTGGCTTCTTTGGCTTCTGCGTTCGACAAGCACCGAAGTAGTAATCCGTCGTAGGAGCGGCGATACAGCATTTTCGTCTCTGTATCGTAGAAGAATCTGAGAGAACGCCGTCTGATGGAAGTGGCTTCCTTCGGGTTCTCGGGCAGGATGTCGTAGACGACGAAGTCGATGAATGGTTGTCTCCAATCTGGGGCATCATCGATCGCCTGTATGGAATAACTTGCCACGAATTGCACATTGTTCTTGGGACAGACCAGTTCGTGGCCTATCATATCCACTGATTGGCGATCATGATTCGGAACTGCTAGGGAAGCGGCAAGACCAGCTAGGGCATCGGCTTTGATATTTTGGAGTCTGGGGACGTGTTCGATGAAGAATCCCTTGAATGATAAGATAATGTTGATCGCTATTTGGTGGTAGGGGATCATGTCTTCATGGCGGACTTCGTACGTCCCCCGAATCTGGTTGACGATTAATTGCGAATCGCCGTATGCTTCAAGGTATTCTACCCCCAGTTCTCTTGCGAGTTGGAGGCCAATGACCAAAGCGTTGTACTCGGCCATATTGTTAGAGCAGGGTTCCATGAGAGAGTAGGCGCGATTGATCACTAGCCCGGTAGAAGAGACCAATACTACTCCGACTCCGACGATGATGTTTTCCTTGGGTCCGGTTCTTGAAGCGCCATCGAAGAACATCCGCCATATGTTATCGTGGGTGGTTGTATTTGAATCGGCGACCTCATCTGGGATTTTTTCGTATATTCTGGATGATTTCGATCCTGGATGGGCCGCCAAAAAGTCTGCCAGGGCTTGACCTTTGACAGCCTTCTGCGGGACGAAGACCATATGATAGGGGGACAGCAATATCGCCCATGTAGTGAGGCGGGAGCTGAGTGCCCCTGGTTTGGTCATGAGGACCCTGAGAGGGTTGATTCGTGAGATCACATGTATGGTTTGCCCCGTGACATAGTGCCGCGTCTTTTGAATGGCGAATACTAGGGCGAGGCATTCTTTCTCCACAGCGGTGTATCGGTGTTCGGGCCCGACCATCATTCGGCTGAGATAGTAAATGGCCTGCTCGTGGCCTGCGTCGTTGTTTTGAGCCAGCAGGGCATAGAGGGAGTGTTCCATTGTTCTTACATAGAGCAGGAATAGTTTTCCAGGGACCGAGGCCACCAGGACTGGAGGATTTGATAAATATTCTTTGATGTCATCGAAAGCGCGCTGGCATTCCTCGTCCCATACGAATGAGACTCCCTTCTTCATGAGGTGGGTGAACGGTCGGCATCACCCGGAGAGGTTGGAAATGAACCTCCTGATATAAGCTAGCCTCCCTTGGAGGCCTCTAAGTTCATGGAGATTTCTCGGGGGACCCATCTCCATGATTGCCCTCGTTTTCTCGGGGTCTACATGGATACCCCGTACAGTGATGATGAAGCCCAAGAACTTCCCGTTGGATATGCCCAAGAACGATTTTGTAGGGTTCATCTTCAGATTGTGGGCTCGCATTAAGTTGAACACTGTTCTCAGGTCTTGCAGATGATCTTCCTTACGGCGACTCTTGACGGCGATGTCGTCGACATAGCATTCCACTGTCTTGCACAAATGTCCTCTGAAAATGATACTCATGGCTCGCTGATATGTAGCGCCAGCATTCTTTAGACCGAATGGCATGACTGTGTAGCAGTATGTGCCAATCGGGGTTCGGAATGAGGTGTGCTTTTCGTCGTCGGGAGACTTCTTGATTTGATTGTACCCCGAGAATCCATCCATGAATGACATACGTTCAAAGCCGCATATATTGTCGATCATGATGTCTGTGATAGGAAGGGGAAATTCATCTTTGGGGCATGCCTCGTTCAGGTTACGGAAGTCGATGCAGATTCGAATCTTCCTATTCTTCTTGAGGACGGGTACTATATTGGCGACCCAATCAGGATGTAGCTCTTCACGAATGAAGCCGCTGGCTATTAGCTTGTTGACTTCGGTTTTGATCGCGTCCATGATGCCTGGGCGGAAGCGTCGTTATTGCTGCTTGACTGGCTTTGCATCTGGCCGTATATTGAGTTTGTGGAGAGCGATGTCAGGATTTAACCCCGGCATGTCTTCATAGCTCCAGGCGAACACATCAATGTATTCTCTGACAAGTTCTAACAGCGACTCTCGTTCTTCGTCAGTTAGGCTTTTACTGATAAAGATCGGTTTTGGAGAAGATTCGCTGCCGAGATCCACTTGTATGACCTCATCTTCAGTAGGAGGTTCTCTCAGTTCGAACCGCTTTTTCTATTGTGCGTCTAATTGCTGGGCCCATGGCTCTAGCTCAAGGATTTTGGGGATGTCTTCGTCTTCTTCGTAAGCTTCGGTGAATGCCATGTTGACTGACATGACTTGTCTGAACACATCTCCGATGCTGGTATCTGAGTCAGAATTCGGTGATCCGATTGAATGTGACTGCCAGTCGCATTCTTCATCTGAGCTTTCAGGGGTCGTAGTAGGCATTACATACCCTAAACCGCATCGGGTTTTGTTATAGTAGTTCCGTGGCTTGCCCGCCGGGGCTGGCGTCTTCAAAGGTAATCGTCGTCCAGTGCCGTAGTTCAGTCCTGGTGTTGTCTCTAGATCATACCCATGTTTATGCATGAGATATTTAGATTGAGGGCTATAGAGATACAGAGGCAGTCTTCCAGCATCTGACCCGAAGTCGACTTCTTCCATGGCGAGGGGATGCGGGTTGTTCGTCCGGCCGAAGATGATTGGGTGGTCCCCTCCCTCGATTATTCGGTAAGCGTCTTCTACTGGAGTAAGTTGGATAGCGGTGTACACATTTGTCACCTGTGTATGTAGGTGAGTGCCTATACCGTGTTCCATAGCATACATTGTACATAGCTTATTGAGCTCGGTGTAGTTCAAAGATAACCCTTTATTGATAAAGTAAGGTATCTTTTTTAGAGGGATTACATCATCTGCGGAGGGAGCGTCAGTGTGGGCAGCCACGTACTTGGCTAGCTCTGGTTCCTCTTCGGCTACCCCCTGTGTGAATGAAGATTGAGAGGGCATCCTAGTCAGCTTGATCTTCAGAGGTTCAACTGACGGAGCGGAGCGTGGGGTTGTCGGTAGACTAGCAACCCCCAGTCTGGCACTTGATGTGGAGCGAGGGGTGGCTGGTTCGCTTGAAGTGTCAGACCTCGCATCGGGGTGACGACCTTTCTTAGGCAGGCGTATCGTCAGAGGTCTATCGGAGGGATTGAGCTTCTCTGTTTGGGATTGACCGACTCTCGGTAATCTGATGGTAAGTGGCCCTGTCGTAGGTCTCGGTACCTGGCCGGACCTTGGCAGCCGGATTTTCAACTGCTCTTCCTGTGCCGAGAGGCTGATCGCGTCCTTACGCAGCGTGGCCGTAAGGGGTGCGGAATTGCCTGGTTTGCGAGCCTGGAGGTGGATTGTCAGAGGTTCTTCTGATCCCGTGGTTGCTTCAACATCAGTTTGTTTATTTCCTCCTTCAAGGTGCCTCTTCGACTTTTCGTATAGGCAGGAGTTCGAGTAATAAGATTCGACCCCTTTGAAGGGATCGATTGTAGCAAATTCTGTCCTCACGAAGCCGTGCTTGTCGACATATTTAAAGCATTGGTGTAGCATGGAAGGCACGATCATGTAATCGTGTATCCAAGGGCGCCCCAAAAGGATGTTGTATGAAGTGTCGGCATCTATGACGTAGCAAGTGACTTCTGATTGGAGATCGCCAATTTGACATTTCAGACGGATCTTCCCGATTGGGTAGCTCCTGCCCGAATTGAACCCGCTGATGGCGGTGTTTATAGGGGTCAGGCGATGCATCGGGATGCGAAGATGATACAGTAGTCCTTTTGGAATGATGCTTATGGAAGACCCGGGGTCAATGTGCATCCGGTCTACCTTTACATTGCCGATGTAGCCTGTGTAGTATAATGGGCGATCGTGTAGATTAGTCTTGATGAGCATGTCTTGTGGAGTGAAGACGATGTTGGGCATTGCTCCCGTACAGGTACTGTCTTGGAGGTCTGCGGGCTGATTTTCTCCCGTGAGGTTGACCTGTGCCAGGTACGCGTCGGCATTTTGAAGTGCATCGCTCAAGGCTGTGCGGACATCCTTCGAGAGCCTCAGGAGTTCATATAAGGACAATTTGGCCGATGTATTGGCCAATTGCGCCAAGATGTCGAAGTTGTAGGGCCTCTCCAGCCCCTGAGATGTCTCCTTTCGGAGGGATTTGTCGAAGCGAGTCTCCTTCGGCCTAGGCTTGTCGGTCGTCGAAGGCTGAGCCGGTCCCGGAGCATCCGTGGTAATGGGCGGATGATCATCAATCGAGTTTTCCGCCACAGGTTGAGATTGTGCTCCGGATCGAGTAACAACGGTCGTGACTTCCTCTTCATCTGCTGAGGTGGTACGGCAGGATCTGACTTTTCCACTTTTCTCTTTAGAAGATGGAGTGGACTGAGTTACCTTGTGGACTAGGTCCGGATGGACCCACATGATTTCCCCTCGTGAGGTTGTGAGGGGTACTAGACCAGCAGCTTGAGCAGGCAGGAGATTAGCAATCTCTATCGTTGCCAGAGGGATGGGTATAACCCCGTCCTGGGTCTCTGTTGGAAGGAAGCTGCCGAATTGTACGGACACCATGTTGGCTGCCACGGTTACCTCCTTGAAATCGATGGCCAGAGCGTTCGAATCGATGAGGTTCTGGATATATCGTTTCAGCTGGTAGCAGTCGTGCATAGCATGGTGGACGTAGCGGTGGTAATGGCAGAACTTTGGGTTCTCCAGATCAGCCGGCCGGGGCTCCCGTCTTGGTGGAGGAAGCTGAATCCTATCTCCCTGTATGAGCATGTCCAAGATAGGCTTGACGTGACCGTCTTCAAAAGAGTAAGTGATTTGAGGCCATTGTTTGTCCGCAGGTTGCGACTCAGGCTTCTAGGCTGTATCGGCCACCATAGCCTGCTTGCCTCTGTTGTCCCGGTTGTTGGAGGGGCTACCCCCATTGTCGTTGGTGGTGCTGGGACGCTTGCTCTTGTTCTCTCCCTCTGAGATATGTAATCCCAGTTGGCGAGCCTTCTTTAATCGTTTTTCGGCACTTGTAGCACTAATGATAAAAGCCTTCCAGTCCTTGAATTGGCTCTCGCCCATCCAGAGACTGATTGTTGGGAGTAGTCTCTTTTGGCAAATTTCGATCAAGGAGGAGTCCGAGTTGCCAGATGGTAACTTCATTGCGGTTTGACGAAACCGCTCAATGTAATTCCTCGTCAGCTCTTTCTCTCCTTGAATGACGTCCATGAGGGTAGACATCGTGACGTCCTGCCCTACCTTATAGAACCTCTCCAAGAACAGGTATTTGAAGCCAACGAAGGAATGGATGCAATTGTCCGGCAGGTTGCGGTACCAATCGAAGGCGACTCCTTCCAATGCCCTAATGAATAACCGTGTCAGGATAGCATCATCATGGGGCAGATGGTCGGTAGTGACCTCGAAGTAAGTGATGTACCGACTTGCTGAGGTCTTGCCATCATATGGGTTGATATTGAACGGCTTATATCTTGGTGGAAATGGAACATCCCTCCATTCCGCAGGATATGGTTGCCGTATTCTGAAGTCTTGAGAGTTTTCTCTGGCGTGGAACATGGCTCAGAGCTCTTGAACTTCTCTCCTTACTTCTCGGGTCTTATCTGTCGCAGTCGGAGCCGTTACTTCGGGAGGATTATTGCCCGGGTTCGGTGCCGCCGAATTTGAATCTACGTTGATTGGGGGACCCGTGCTTGTCTGGCCAGGTGTCACCCCCTGTAGATTAGGAAGAGCCGCTTTGATCTCGTCTACAAACTTGACCAAGGCGTGCAATATGGCCTCCAAAGTGTCGATGCGCTGGCGATCACCGGAACCGCCTTGATTGCTGTCTGTCATGAACACCGTCTTCACATGAGGAGTAACGGAAGGAGTGGTGGAGGATGTACCCTCCGAGTCGTACCCGTGCATCGAGAAATTATCAGGATATGTGGTGATGTTCTTTTCAGGTTCAGACTCGGAAGGAACACTACCCCCGGCTTCAGAGTTTGCTTCGTCTAGGATGTCCTTGGGGACGTCGGTATCTGTTGTATACGTCGGAGGATTTGCTTCCTCCAGTCCGTATTCCTGGAATGTCGGATTGTCGTAGATATTTGGAGGAGTGCTACCCCCAGTTCCGACGACCCCCAATGTTGCAGACGACGAACTTCCTACTGTAGCAGTTTTCGTCTTCGAACGGGTGTGTTGAAATACTCCAGTGGAGGATAACCCTTTGGACGACGGTTTCTTAGCTGCAGTAGTTGACACCTTTGGGCTGGAGATGCTCGTTTTCTTCCCTCTTTCCTTGGTGAGAACTTTCTGCACGGACTTGTAGGAGACAATAGGAGGTGTCTCGTCTTCTGAGCTCGGGTGATGTAGTCTTTGGAAGACGGATGGCCGGTCTTCCGTCACCGCCGCATTGCTGCAACAGCAGTTGACGATGATCTGGGTGCATTGATGTCCGTGTGAGGGCTCTTTACACCCCGAAGCTCCTTCTTTTTCCTTACGTTTGTGGAGGATAACCTCACGAAGGTCAGAGGAACCACTTTGTCTGTTTGCCGCCGGGGGCTGGACTTGAGTGGTTTTATACAACTTCCCATCAGAGGCCCGCGTGATAATCATTGGGACGCCCCGATAGTCAGAGGTTGGGGCAGTCGTCTGGACTTGATGAGCCCGCGCTACCCTAGACTTCCTCCTTTTTAGCACTTGTGGGTGCGTAATAGGAGGAGTCTAAGTCGAATACCACAGAGTCTGGATTATCATCCAGAGAATGATCAGAGTCAGGACCGCATGAAAGCCGATCGAAGACTGATCGAGAGAAGCGTGGGACGGATGCTATGCGGCTAGCATTGGGTACCGTGCAGGCTGTCTGCATGCGGCTGTTTTTTGTTGTAGGATGAGTCTTTATGCGGCTAGGAGTCACGACCGTGCAGGCTGACCGCATGCGGTTGGCATCTGTGACCGCATGGGTTTTCTGCAAGCGATTGACTTTAATAGCCGCATGAGTCTCATCCGTGCGATTGGCAAATGTAGCCGCATAAGTTATGCGGCTGACAGATGTGGCCGCATGAGTTTTCTTTATGCGGTCGGCGGTTGTAGCCGCATGGGCTTTCTCCCTGCGGCTAATACTCTTCTGTGGCTCGGATCGCATAGAGTTTTTCTTTGCCCCTGCAAGTCCAGCATCATAGTATTTTCTTCTGCCAGACTTGGAGACAGCAGAGTTGTCTACGGTCTGAAGTGGGGCCACAGGGGAGTCTTTCTCGCCGTCTTGAGCAATAGAGAGCACCCCATCAAGGGCTTGCGGAGGAGCAAATGATTTTGGCCTCCACTCTTTGCAAGCCTTTATGGTGCGGGTGCACTTCTGGACCGGGCCAGTGCTACCTTCAGAGAGCATCTCTTCGAACGCCTGTTGGTCGAAGCGTACGACCATCTTCTGTTGTGTAGAGCCAAGTTTGGCTGCGTCCAATTGCGTCACCAACTCCTCAACCGTGGAGAAGTTAGTCCCCAGCAGAGTCGCCATCGTGTTTGCCATTGATTGTAAAAAGTACAGAACAATTATCGGAGGACTGAACTTAGACTCACAATACAAACTCGCTCGTACAAAGAAAGCCTAGGGACGAAAACCTAGGTACAGCAGTCTAAGTATGATTGTTTATTTTAGATTCTGGGGTGACGATAGAGGCTCGGGAAAGCGACGGCCGCTCTGCCTTACTCCTTGGACGATCGGTACGCAGCCTTGACTCGGGGAAGATCTGCTTGGTCGTTGACGAAGAAATGCCTTCTTGCTCTCTCTTTGATTCTCTCCTGGCTTCTCTCTCTCTGTGTATATTCTCTCTCTGACTATGGGGGAAGTCTCTCTGTGTATACGTATTCTTCTCTGGTTTTTTTTTTCTTTTTTTTATATATCTCTCTATCTCTCACAAGGGAATGGCACCTTGCTATTTATAATAGTGGGATGTGATCGCTAGGGTTGCCAATGATTAGCTCTTGGAGATGGCGACGGCCTGGGGATTGATCAATCCAGGCCGTTCGTTTCTGATTGTGACGAATCAGAACCATTAAGGGTAGATTACACCAAATCTCCATTAGCAATTAATGCTGATTGGCATAAATCTTCCTTATAATGATTCTCTCATATCTGCGAATAAATCAAATTTATTCTCCTACCACGTGCCCCAGATCATTGGAATTCGACCCGATCTTGGATTTCCATAAATCTGGAAGATTGATCGGCTGAGGACACGTGTCCTGAGAGCCAATGGTGAGACTGGAACCGCATGCAGATTGGGCCGCATGAGATTTGGACCGCATGAATTTTGGGCCGCATAAGACTTGGGACACGTGTCAGGGCTGTCTGGGCAGTGGCCCCCTCCTTCAGACTTCTGAACCATATGATGAGCCGCATAAACCGCATAATGGTGTGTCTACTTGAGCCGCATGGGCATGATCTTCTTGAGCCGCATAGGGATGATTCCACTCGAGCCGCATGGGACAGCTTCACTCTGAACCGTATGGGAAGTCTTCACTTCGAGCCGCATAAGCACACCCACGTGGCAGGGCCACGTGGCATTTTGTTGTTCTCGGGGGATCGTGTCAGAGATTTCTTTCTCTTCAGTAGAGATTCATCATCATGACAGAGTCATAATCACCTGCTTTGGTGTCAGGTCTGTCAACTTTTCAGAGGGGTCAGCCGTCAAAGCAATTAATGCAGCATGGATCGGAGGGGAGCACTGTCACGCCACGTGTCTTCTGAGCCGCATAGAATGCCTCCGGCCGCATAGCTCCTTATGCCGCATGACTCCCTGAGCCGCATGCGTTTTCTGAGCCGCATGGGTCTTTCTTGGCCGCATGAGTCAATTTCTTTAGTATTTTCCATGCTTCTACAAACGCCTCGATAACCAAGAAGATTAATGATGATCTTTTTGAATTTATTTGCAGTTATCTCCTCGCAGAACCCGAGGCGGCGGCTGAGGTCACACTTCATCGTTTCACGCGTGTGACTGAGCCTATAAATAGGCGTAAGGTGGAGAGAGAGAGTTCTTCTTCTCTTTGCTTTTGTCCTTTAAAGTTCTTCTTCGAAAAACCCTAACTTTCTTCCTTCAAGGAATGGCTCCCAAGACTCCTCTCGGTGGTGCTGGCAAGGGAAAGAAGCCTGCAGAGTTCGCCGAGGAAGACGCTCCTGTCGCCATTGTGACTCCGGCCGACGTTCGGCCTGCGGTGACGGGTGGGTGTCATCTTTTCTACTATTTTTTGTTCAGACGGGTTTTGGATCACACGGCTGAGTTGGTGTGCCCTAACTCTTTGTTGCCGACGCGCATGGACCTCTGTCCTGATGATGCGCCGAGGTTTTATTCCGCCGACGTGCATGGGTTTACGCCCTCATTATGCGCCGAGGTTTCACTGCTGACGCACATGGGTTTACACCCTGATGATGTGCTGAAGCTTCACTGCTGATGCACATGAGTTTACACCCTGATGATGCGCCGAAGCTTCACTGCTGACGCGCATGGGTTTACACCCTGATGATGCGCCGAAGCTTCACTACTGATGCGCATGGGTTTACACCCTGATGATGCGCCAGGTTTCTTGACACACTTTGTCTTCTTAAAGTTTTTTGCCTGACTTTTGTTTTTGTTGTGTCTGTGTTGATGACTATCCCTTTGCTGAATGAAGTCCTTCTGGATGCTTCTCTTTGTCAAATAGGAGTTGATTTTGATGAGGAGGTTATCAACCCCGTGAAGGATGCTATCCTAATGAATAAACCTTCTGAGAGAATGCTGCAAATCCAGAATCAGTCGCCGATTTTCCTCCAGAGTATGATGGAGAGCGGTAAACTGGAATCTGCTGAATCCGAGGATGTGACCTTCTTAAAACCTGCCTTTTTGTTCGGTGACCGACTGATCTCCACTGAGACGAAGATACTGAAGATCAAAGAAGACTGGTTCTTTTCTGCAAAGGGCATGGTTCTGTATATGTGACAACTTGAACGCCAGTTGCCGCTGACGGCCTTCTACCGCTTAGCTTCAAAGAGAAGGATGCCCTGGGAACTTACTCCTTCTCAAGGAGGGGCAGTGGGGGTACTCTTTCGATTGATACTACCTCAAATCAAAGGGATACATTGGCCACTTCGCGAGCCGGACTGTTGGTGTCACCACATGCCGAAGTGGGACGAGTTGACTCCGGTTTACGACTCTGCAAGGGCTGAAACCTGCGGAAGTGACTTCTGAAATGAGCCGGTTGGACGAGAGGGCCCCCATTTCAAATGAGAGTGGTGACAACGCGTATAGCTGTTTCTGGCACTATGTGCACCGGATGTCATCTAAGGCAGTATTGACTGCGTACATGACAACTTTCCCCGGGCCGAACTACCATTCCATTATCTGATGGGGTGGTTGATTCTACATCATCCGAACGTGATGAGTCCGGGCCCGAAGGAGGATCACGTTGAAGGTGACGTCTTTATCCGTCGCTTCTACAAGAGGAAGTAGTTGCACACTGGCATCCCCGTCTGCAGGAGAGTTTTGTCCTATCTTCACGGGTGAGAGATTGTCAAGGTCGTTCCCATCTTCAAGGATTTCGAGGCTGACCAAGATTTGGACGACTCTGGTGAAGATGCGATTACTCTACCGAAATGGGGTTTACGTTGGTTGTAAAGTATTCGGCCTTCCCACTTGGTTTACCGCAACCAAAATAGGTGTTATCTGGAGCCATATCTGCCAAGCCGATTTGCTCGCCAGTTTGGCTACACCCAGCTAATGTTACGGAATCCCAGTAACAGTCTGGGGTTTGCCGGGAGTTTGCTGGACGGAGCCCGGGGCTGGCAATATTACAATGTCGGGTGCACTGATGTTCATTTTACTACGCCAATTCGTAACCCTCGGCCACAGATCCTGTATTCGGCTATTAAGCTGTATTGTACCATGAATACTGTGTCTCCTGATTATGATAGGAAAACCAGTTTCATCATTGGAACTCAGCTAGAGGCTACGACGAATATGTTGGTGGCGGCTCGGTCATATCGTCCACCGAAGTTGGCGGGATATCGGGCTGTTGTTGTAGCATCGGTGAGAGAACCCCTGCTGGGAAGAGGCGGGCTGATCTTGTTGTTAGCCCATTGGTCATATGGTCAACCTGATTTTAATAATTGATCAAACTCTGTCTTGATATATGAAGCTAGTCAAGATGTATCGGACTCTTGGACAGGAACAAGAATAGCTATCTACACAGTTCAAGACCGAAGCTATGTTTGCCTGTTCGAGTCTGTATTTCCTTTGAGCAATATATTTTTCATTTTATTAAGTCTAGGAATACGTTGTACACCGAGTCGAACTGGCAAATAGGCTATTCTAAAATGTTTTCAAAACACTTTTAAAATATCCTTTGTTTTGAAAAACATTCTCTTAAACAAAAGCTTTAAAAAGGTTTTCAAAAAAGGTTTTCAAAAATCATCAAAATCTATGTTTCAAAAACCTGACCTAACCCTGACAGAACTCGGCCAGAGTTCGGCCAGAGTTCGGTTGGTGGCCGTTTGATTTTTGAATCTTCTGAACTTGGTCCTCCTGCAGTTGCAGATTTGACCAAAATTTTCTCAAAGAGTTCTGCCCGAATTCTGCCTGAATTCTGTCAGAATTCTGTCTTTGGAACTCCTATAAATAGAGAAGGATTTCGATCATTTCAACTCACTCATTCACTTTCAATCTTCTCTCTATCTAAAGCTTTCAGTCTTCCAAAGAGTTTTCTTGAGCTTTAAATTTCAGATCCCAAGCCAATTACAATCATCTAGTCGATTTGCCAGTACGGTACGGTCTAGAAGTTTCTGAGAGATTGTAATAGAAGGCTTGATTGAAGAATACCTCTTCACATTTGAAGTTGGACGAGTTCTTCGTATCAAAGCTCGCGTTGCAGAAGTTGCAAGAACTTCGTAAGAAAACTTACGGTTTTTCCAATAGTGGATTTAACTGGTAGTAAGAGTTCTACCGACTGGATTAGTCCTCAACAGAGGAAAACCAGTATACATCGTTGTCTTTGCGTTTGCATTCCCATCTCTGTCTTTACTTTACTTAGTTGTGATGATTATTCTGTGATCTTCCTGCTAACATTTTTTAATTAGCAATATTTCGCTGCCTACTCTATTCACCCCCCCTCTAGAGTATTGTGCTTTACGATTTCGTTCCTACAATTAGTTTTAGAGCGGATGTTACAGGTAAAGCAAAGGTAACAGTGCAATTATTTATTCATTTTAATTAACTGTTATATAGATCATAGCACAACACATGGCAACTATGAAATTCACAATTGAAGGCCAGGCCACAAACGGACCTCCACTGTTTGATGGTACGAACTATACCTATTGGAAAACACGGATGAGTTTCTTCTTGAAATCACTTGACTTTGATTTATGGTCCATTGTTCTTGATGGCAATCAAAAGCCACCTCGTATAAATGTTGATGGAGTTTTAGTTGAAAAACTCCATAGCAGATATACAGAGGAAGAAAAGAAAAGGGCCAGTCTTGACGCACGTGCTATTAACGCTTTATTTTGTGCTTTATACAGAACTGAATTTAATAGGGTGTCTATCTGCACAACGGCTAATGAAGTGTGGAAGCTACTTGAAGTCACACATGAAGGCACGACTCAAGTCAAAGAATCTAAAGTCAGCAGACTTACTCAAGAGTATGAGGTGTTCAAGATGAAGTCCAACGAAACAGTGACTCAGATGTTCGAAAGGTTCTTGGATATTGTAAATCCTTTGTCCTTCCTAGGCAAAGAGTACAGTAACCATGAAAAGATTCGCAAACTCCTGCGAGCACTTACCAAGAACTGGATTCTAAAGGCTACTGCAATCATTGAAGGGAACGACCTCACAACTATGTCCCTCGAAGTACTCATGGGTAAGCTACTCACTCATGAACTGGAGCTGCAAGATTTTGAAGAGCCTGCACTAAAGGAGAAGACGATCGCTTTCAAGGCTCAACACAGAAAAGCTGCTGAAGGTGACTCAGACAGCAGTGAATCTGATGCTGAAGATCAAGCACTCCTGGCAAGGAAATTCAAGAGATTCATGAGACATAAGAAGAGAGCCAAAGAAAACAACAGCAACAACTGGTATCAAGATGATGCTGTCTGCTATGGCTGCAAGAAGAAAGGACACATGAAGAAGGATTGTCCTACAAACTCATCATCAAGCAAGAAGAGCAACAAGTATGAAAAAGGGAACCTGAAAAGATCAACATCACGAAATTATGCCAACACCAGTATATGGCATGAAAGTGAAGCCAGCGACTCAGAAGACGAACAATCAGAAGATGCTGCAAACATATACTTTATGGCATCTGATCAGGTACCTACTGAACCTGCAGTTGATACATATGATGACTTCACCTTTGAGCAATTAGGAGATGCCTTCAGTGAACTGATGACTGATTACAGGAAACTGCGTAGCAAGTATCAGACCTCTAAGAAGGTACTCAAAGAGTACAAAGGTGAAATAGGTAGACTTACCGACCTGCTAGCTTAGGTTAGAAATAATGTTAGTGAGTCTAGTGAGCTTTCTTCAATAAAGCTCTTATTACATGAGACTACCAAGTCATCTGAAGAGAAAGACAAAATTATCGACCAACTGAAAGAAGAACTTTCTTTAGAGAAGAAAAGTCTTCGATGTGCACAAATCAGAATAGAAATACTTACTTCTGATTATACTAAGTTGTATGACACTTCCAAAAGATTGGAAATTAGGTTAGGAAAACAGCCTGAGCCTGCTGCTTCCTACCCTAACACGTGTCACTTTCCGAAAAATAGGAACATTCTCAAGCCAAACACTGTCAGACCTAACCCTATCAAATCTTTACCCCAAAAGGTTAAGCCCAAACAGGATTATAGGCATGCTTTCTTCTATACTAGAAAACCTAAACCTACCAACCATGCACACCACTCAGCTTTCAACACTCGACATGCACAATGTCATTATTGTGGCCTCATTGGTCATATCTCTCCTGTATGTAGAGTCAAAAAGCTTGTCGATTTAAATGTTTATGCTTGGATACCAAAAGCTAACATTTCAGGACCCTACAAGAAATGGGTACCAAAAGTTTCATCTGTAAATTATTTTGTAGGTGGAACACCCTTCACATGCTAAAAGCAAATGGATCCTCGACAGCGGTTGTTCACGGCATATGACCGGTGATGCTACATTATTTGCAACACTGTCGAAAAAAAAGAAGGAAGGTTATGTTTCCTTCGGTAATAACTTGAAAGGGTATATTATTGGTATCGGTGATGTTGGTAAGTCTCCCTATCCTGTGATTAAAGATGTCTGTCTGGTTACCGAGTTGAAACATAATCTACTCAGTATAAGTCATTTGGCTGATCATGGTTATGGCATCAACTTTGGCAAAGACAAATGTATTATAGTTGATAGCTCAACTGGTAGTACTATCTTTGAAGGTATCAGGGAAGACAACATATATGTTTTCTATTTGTTGGAAGAAACTAACATTTCAGGTAGATGCTTAATGGCTAAAAGTGATGAGAGTCATCTGTGGCATATGAGACTCGATCACGCAAATATGGACACAATATCAAGATTATCCACAAAGAAGCTAGTACACGGTTTACCGGACATTACATTCAAGAAGGATTCGGTATGCAGTCAATGTGAAAAGAACAAAGCTACCAGATCCATATTCAAATCAGTAAACACAGTATGTACTACTAGACCTCTACAATTGCTTCATATGGACTTATTCGGTCCTAGCAGAATTGCTAGCCTCGGAGGTAAACTTTATGCTTTTGTAATTGTAGATGATTTCTCTAGATACACGTGGGTATACTTCTTGACACGCAAGAATGATGTATTGTCCGAATTTGTCGTATTTTGCAAGAAAGTTCAGTATGAAAAAGGTTACATGATCACTCGTATAAGAAGCGATCATGGAGGCGAATTCGAGAATGTAGAGTTTGAGCATTTTTGTGACACACACGGTTTTGCACACGAGTTCTCCTGCCCTAGGACTCCACAACAAAATGGAGTTGTGGAACGTAAGAACAGAACTCTATCCGAAATGGCCAGAGTGATGTTAAACCAGTTTAGTCGATCCAAATATTTCTGGGCTGAAGCTGTCAATACAGCTTACTTTGTTCTCAATAGAGTTCTAATTCGACCCAAATCGAAGAAGACTCCATTTGAGTTATGGTTCGATAGAATTCCATCAGTTTTTTATTTTAGAATATTTGGCTATAAATGCTTTATTCTAAATACAAAAGACAATTTGGGAAAGTTTGACGAAAAGGCCGATGAAGGTATATTTTTAGGTTATGTGGCCAAGAGCAAAGGATACAGAGTCTTCAACAAACGAACCATGATTATCGAAGAATCAATCAATGTCACCTTTGATGAATTGAATCAAATGACTATCGATGACAATGACGAAGATACTTCTGTACCAAGCTCAACTCCAGCTGATTCTCAACCCAGCTCAGCACTAGCTGATCCTTCTAGCGAAGATCCAGGAACCAGCTACCTTCAGAGTCTACCGAAAAGATTAAAATTTACGGCTGATCATCCGAAGGATTTGGTAATTGGTGACATTACCAAAGGTGTAAGTACTCGTACATCCAGTAGAGATATTGTTTCTAGCGTTGCATTTATTTCACAGCTTGAACCAAAAACTATTGATGAAGCATGTAATAATAATTTTTAGATAGATGCTATGCAAGAGGAATTAAACCAATTTGAACGGAGTCAAGTTTGGGAACTTGTTCCCAAGCCTATTGATCATCCGGTCATTGGCACCCGTTGGGTATTCCGAAATAAACTTAATGAGAATGGTTTAGTAACTCGTAATAAGGCTCGACTCGTAGCTCAAGGATACAATCAAGAAGAAGGTATCGACTACGATGAGACTTATACCCCAGTTGTGAGATTAGAATCCATTCGCATGTTATGTGCATTTGCATGTTTTCATAATTTCAAACTATTTCAAATGGATGTCAAGAGTGCATTTTTAAATGGTTTTATAAAAGAAGAAGTTTTTGTAGCATAACCTCCAGGTTTCACAGATTTTAAAAACCCTGATCATGTTTTCAAGTTGAAGAAAGCTTTGTACGGTTTGAAACAAGCCCCTCGTGCTTGGTATGATCATCTAAGCTCTTTCCTACTTGACAACGGTTTTTCAAAAGGCAAGGTTGACACTACACTTTTTATTAAGTCCTTTAATGGTAAGCTTCTTTTAATACAAGTCTATGTAGATGATATCATTTTTGGATCTACTGATGAATCTCTGTGTCAAGAATTTTCTAAGTGTATGCAGAATGAGTTTGAGATGAGCATGATGGGAGAGCTGAAATTCTTTTTCGGACTGCAAATCAAACAAACTGACAATGGGACGTTCATAAATCAAGCCAAGTACACAAAAGATTTGCTAAAGAAGTTCGATCTGGACAATGTCAAACCTATTGGCACTCCAATGACAACTTCAACAAAGCTTGATATTGATGAACAAGGCAAATCGGTCGACACACGTAAGTATCGAGGTATGATTAGTAGTTTACTTTATTTAACTGCTAGTCGTCCAGATATTATGTTTAGTATTTGCCTGTGTGCACGTTTTCAAGCTAATCCAAAGGAATCACATTTGTGCGCAGTTAAGCGTACGTTTTCAAGCTAATCCAAAGGAATCACATTTGTGCGCAGTTAAGCGTATCTTTCGATACCTTAAGGGCACTTCTTCTGTTGGCTTGTGGTATCCCAAAACTAAGTCCTTTGACCTTACTGGTTATTCGGATACAGATTTTGTCGGATGCAAAGTTGATAGAAAAAGTACCAGTGGCACATGTCATTTCTTAGGCAAGGCTTTAGTCTCATGGTTTAGTAAAAGCAAAATTCTGTAGCCCTATCAACAACAGAGGCTGAGTATATCGCCGCAGGACGTTGTTGTGCTCAGATTTTGTGGATGAAACAAACCTTGGAAGACTATGATTTATTTTATACACATATTCCCATTTTCTGTGATAACACAAGCACTATCAATTTGACTAAGAATCCTGTATGTCATTCTCGTACTAAACATATCGAGATTAGACATCTTTTTCTTAGAGATCATCATCAAAATGGAGATATTGACCTTGTATACATAGATACTGAGAATCAATTAGCTGACATCTTCATAAAACCTCTAGCAGAAGATCGTTTCAATTATTTACGTCAAGAATTGGGAATTTTGGATGTCAATAATATTAATTAATTTTGTTTTATGATTATATTTCAATACGTAAAACTGTGTTAGAGATAAGTCAATAAAAAGTCTGTCTGTCACCACAACTACTGTTGAAGCGAAGCGGCACTTAAGAGTTCCCTGGTGAACCTCCGCCAGCTGGGAGAGTACTCATACAGCTAATCTGAAACAGTCGATGTGTAATGATATTTAATCTATAAAATAATATTAATTATGTTAATTGAAGGTTGAAATTACTAATCTTTGAATTAAATATTTGAAATGAGCTAATGAAAAAGAAAGTGTTCCAAACCAAACCCAGGCGAATTCGGCCAGACTTCGGCCCGAGTTCGGTTGAGGGTGTCAGGTTATATAAACCAGAACCCGAGAGCCTTTCTTCCTCATTGCTTCCAAACCACATCAACAGCAGCAAGTAGCCGCGTGAGGAGAACCCCAAACCCTAGTTCTTCACCACCCCTTCTCTTCCAATCTAAGTGGTAAAATCAATCCAAATTTTAGATTCATGCGGAGTTCATCATTCTCTACAACATACTCCAATCTCGGGAGGTATAACTCCTTGTTTCCTCTCCGTTAAATTTCGTGCTATTTTCTTTTATTTTTCACATATGGCACCTAAGGGATTCAACCCCTTTAAGAGGAAGAAGATAACCAACCCAAGTGAGGAAGGTTCATCTTCGGATCCACCCACTAATTCCCTATTTTTGCCAGTCTAATCTAGCGACGGCGCGTTCGACGAATTTTACGTTCAAACCCTAGACCAAGCCTTACTGTGGTATGGAGACTTCTCCATGAGATCCATATGCACAGGCGCACCCATTAAGTGGACTGTATTTCCTGATCATCGTCATTTCTTTGAGGCATTAGGGTTACAGCATTTTGTTAAACTCTATTTTCTCGTAGCAACTAATGCCATTAGACTGTTTTACTGTAATATCATAATAAACACTTTTGATGTAAGCACACGTGTTGGAGGATTAGATATCAACTTCAATGATGTTCTCTTAGCGGAGATCCTTGGTATTTCCAACGAAGGTGAATCGCTTGTTGAAACCACTGAGTTTGATTTCCCCGAAGGCACGACACTTACTAGTTTCAAAGCGGTACTCTGCGCACCTGATAGAGTTCGCTCTGAAAATTTCAAGGCAAACAACTTGAACTTGTTTAATTATGAATTGCACCGTATCATTTATTCCACTCTCCTTCCGAAGTCTACTTCGAAGGATGATGTCATGTCTCTTGAATTATCTGCTATGTATCACATTCTTAAGGGGATTCCATTTTCTGCCCCTAAGACCATTATTCAGATGATGGGACGTTGTCGTGCAAGAGATAGAAATCTCTCTTATGCGATGATTCTCCCACGCATCTTTCAGCGTTTCGATATTGATTTATCTACTTGTGCTCAAGACCCTGAGCCCAAGGTTCTCAACTTATCTCGTCACAGTATGACTGCATCTGCTCCTCCTACTGCTCTACCTCCTCCACCTTCTCAGCAGTATGCTATGACATTTGAGGGCATACACCAGCACATTTCAGATTTGTATGTCTCAATGACGGACATGGCCCACGAACGTGAGTTCCGCGACGTTACCCGTTACCAGGCGATTGCAAATTCATTAGCTGATCTTCATTTCGTCCATACTGGACATTCAGCCGGTTCCATCCCTAGAGATCCAGCTTTCTCTGGTTACTGCTGTGAGGATGAGGCTGTTCATGCCTACTTCCAGCCCGGTAACGCATATGATTGGTACCGTTCTGACCGTGCTCCTCCTCGTGATTATGTCAGTGAGTTTTACACTGGCGCTCCTCCTCACCCTTCTGGCGTGGGTACCTCTGGAGTTGGTCCTTCTGGACATGTTGTTCATCATACTGATGATGATGATGATGATGAGGCGTTGTGATATGTTGCTTTTTGAGACTTAGACATTATCTACTGTACACTTGGAAATGCTCTGACATTCCAAGTTTTTTTTATCTTTTTAGACTTTATTATCAGTATTTCTTTTGAGGACTTATACTGGATTTGTTTTATTTGATGTCATCTGAACATCTTTATCTGCATCTTTATGAGATTCGTAGTTTATGATTCACATCAGTTTATTTACTTAGCATTTCTTTATCTGCGTCTCAACTATAAATTGCCTGTGATATAATTCTTTGTTTATTATAAACTGCCTGCGTACAAATACATGTTTGTGTTGTTATTTAAATTCTTTATTATTTCTATCATTTATCATGATTATTCTCTTATATTTCTTCAATGTTTGTTATTTATGCAATGATTGCGGGGGAGCATTTCTCTCTTTTGCAATTATTTTTCTAAATGACAACGGGGGAGAAAACTAAAGATCTAACATTCTTTTGAGAAAAATGCAGGACATGAACATTTTTTGATTTTATTTCAAGCTTTAATGTTATATCATTCATAGTTTGTCAATTATCAAAATGGGGGAGATTGTTGGTCCATTGGTCATATGGTCAAAATGGAGGAGATTGTTGGCCCATTGGTCGATATATGAAGCTAGTCAAGATGTATCAGACTCTTGGACATGAATAAGAACAGCTATCTACACAGTTCAAGACTGAAGCTATGTTTGCCTGTTCGAGTCTGTATTTCCATTGAGCAATATATTTTTTATTTTATTGAGTCTAGGAATACGTTGTACACCGATTCGTACTGGCAAATAGGCTATTCCAAAATGTTTTCAAAACACTTTTAAAATATCCTTTGTTTTGAAAAACATTCTCTTAAACAAAAGCTTTAAAAAGGTTTTCAAAAAGGTTTTCAAAAATCATCAAAAACTATGTTTTAAAAACCTGACCTAACCCTGACAGAACTCGACCAGAGTTCGGCCAGAGTTCGGTTGGTGGCTGTTTGATTTTTGAATCTTCTGAACTTGGTCCTCCTGCAGTTGCGGATTTGACCGAGATTTTCTCAAAGAGTTCTGTCCGAATTCTGCCCGAATTCTGCCAGAATTCTGTCTTTGGAACTCCTATAAATAGAGAAGGATTTTGATCATTTCAACTCACTCATTCACTTTCAATCTTCTCTCTATCTAAAGCTTTCAGTCTTCCAAAGAGTTTTCTTGAGCTTTAAATTTCAGATCCCAAGCCAATTACAATCCTCTAGTCGATTTGTCAGTACGGTACGGTTAAGAAGTTTTTGAGAGATTGTAATCAGAAGGCTTGATTGAAGAATACCTCTTCACATTTGAAGTTGGACGAGTTCTTCGTATCAAAGCTCGCGTTGTAGAAGTTGTAAGGACTTCGTAAGAAAACTTGCAGTTTTTCCAATAGTGGATTCAACAGGTAGCAAGAGTTCTACCGACTGGATTAGTCCTCAACAGAGGGAAACCAGTATACATCGCTGTCTTTGCTTTTGCATTCCTATCTCTGCCTTTACTTTACTTAGTTGTGATTATTATTCTGTGATCTTGCTGCAAATATTTTTTAATTAGCAATATTCTGCTGCCTACTCTATTCATCCCCCTCTAGAGTATTGTGCTTTACGATTTTGTTCCTACACTTGTCATTTTGGTGACCTGTGCTTTTCTTCTTGTAGGGATCGTCGAAGAAGAAAACCCGTGTTTCGAAACCGGGCGTCAATAAACCGAAGGAGGTGGCAAGCTCTTCTGATAAACGCATTCCTCCGATGGTGATGTCTCCAATGGAGGAGAATCCTGAAGATGTTCCTGCAGAGATTTTAGTATCTCCAGACTTTGTCGGAAGAGACACTGAGGTTGCAGTAATTTCCGGGATGGTGCAAGCTGCCGTGGGGGCCTTGGACGTTGAGGGTCCTGCTGACACGGGGCTTACTCATGAGAAAGTAGAGTGGAGTTCGTCGTCTTCAGATAATGTTCCTCCAGAGTTGCATGAGACTGTTGCGGGGGCAACAGACGTGATTGGAACAGAGGAAAGGGTTGATTCTCCTCCCTGTCATGATGAGGGAAGGTCGGCCGTAGCGTTGCCGAGCCCTACTCCGAACTCTGCGGCAGAGGCTGAGGTGGCAGCCGATTGGGAGGTAACGATAGATCCCGTCCCTGTAGAGGGATTTGAAGATGAAAATGAGACTCGTCTGCCGGTCCTGACTCCAGGGGAGAGTCAGAAGACAAGTGTTGATCTCCCCGTTCTGCCAGAGGGGGAATGTCCCGTACTGCCTGCTGATAGCACGTTGGAGGCTGATGAGGTAGCCACTGACGTCGGTGGTTTTTCCGAGCTTGAGAAGGGTAAGGATTTGGTGGAACCCTCTGTTGCTCCTTCTACTTGGGATACTATATCGATGCCTCTCTCGGCTCCTTCTGTTCTTTTAGCTCCTCGGGATAGTAGTCAAGCCCCTATTGATGAAGAGCCTGTTGATGCCGAGGTTCCAGCCTCGCAGGTTGAGACAGGTGGGCCTTCTTCCAGACCGCTATCTAGAGTAGCTCCGCCGACTCCTGCTATGACGCCGCAGGTGCTGGCGGATACAGATGAATATGTGAAGTTTATCATCGAGGCGGTGTACAAGATGCTGTAGAGGGGCGTATCGGCAGTGATGGACGCCAATAGGAGCTTAGCAACAGCAAAAACTCTGGCACTACCTCATATCAACCTGATCCGTCTCCACCAGGGCCATGATTATATGGTCGACATTCTGGAGGCCTCGGTGGCCGAACTAGACCAGCGGCTTTCCGAGTTTCAGTGTATCCAGCGAAATGATCTCTCCGTCCTGATAGACGCAGAAAATGAGAAGCTGATCGCTGAGACTGAGTCCTCTTACCAGGCCACCGTGAGTGTCTGGGAATGCGAAGTGGCTGAGACTGAAGCTGCAGTGGAGAGGTTGTCTCAGTCTACTCAGGAGAAGGTGGAGTTACGAGCTGTATTGGATGCTAGTATCGCGGAGGTTGATGCCCAGATCCGCCGCCTTGAGGACCAGCGAGCCCGATTCCTATTAGATGTCGAGCGTGTCCAGGCTGAACATGTAGCATTCAAGAAGGAGGAAGCAGCTTTCACCCACCGGGCTCTTACCCTGGCTCAGCAGCGGCAGCAGTTGGATGAAAAGCATGAGGATGACACTTCTCCTGAGGCCATAGAAGCGATGCGTCAAGAAGCTGAACGCCGGGTCCTGACGACTGTGGAGACTCGGGCGGCAGACTTGTGGCGTCGGATTGAAGAGCTTTCAGCCAACCCTGGGGATGTTTAGGGATTGTAATCCTTTACTCTTTTTTTGAAAATAAAGAATACAAAGTTTTTGTGGTGTGTTCATTTTTGCTGTCATGAACTTGATGATTTGTGTGGACCTATTATCTTTTGCGCACCTTGGTTTTTAGGTACAGATAATAAGTTTGAGAGAACCAACATGTTTGCTCAGAGGTGATGTGGATATGGCAAATATGGGATTCAAATGATGGAATCTTCCTACTCAGAGGTGTTATGGACGTGGTAGGAGTGACTCTGGGGGATACGCGAAACTACTCAGAGGTAATGTGGACGTGGAAGTTCTGCGATCAATGTACGGCAATGCAGGGGTTGTCTGTACGGAATGTTTACCCAAAGGTAATGTAGACGTGGTAAACATGATGGGTAGCGTAGTCTTACAGAGTGTAAGCTTCCGCTTTGTAGGGTATAGGGGAACAACTCAGAGGTAATGTGGACGTGGTTGTCCTTCTACTGGAGGATGCCATGGAACAGCTGGGTTCCGGAAGCGTATGATTTTGTGGAAGGGAATTGTATGTGAGCCCTGATGATTGGGTCCACAGATCCCTTTGTGGAAGTACATGTCTAAAAGGTGTCAAGAGTAGTACTTCTTTAGGAACTTACCGTTGATGGGCATCATGAACAAGTCCCCATTAGGTCTAGCGAGGCGGTAAGCACCATTTGAGTATACCGTCTCTATGATGAAAGGTCCTTCCCATTTGGGCTCGAACTTTCCTGGTGTCTTGTGAGTCAACACCATCAGCCTCCTGACTGCCAGAACCAGGTCGCCTACTTGGAAAGTCCTCTGCTTGACCTTCTTGTCGAAAGCCTGTGATATACGGGCTTGGTAGAGTTCAATGTGTTGTTGAGCTAGGAGACGCTTTTCGTCAAGTGCCTCCAATTCTTGCAGACGACGACGTTGATTGTCCTCTTCTGTGAGTTGATTTGTGATTGCTACACGGAGTGAGGGTATCTGGATCTCGAGAGGCAGTACTGCTTCGCTCCCGTAGACCAGAAAGAATGGTGTGTTGCCCGTCACGGTCCGTATCATTGTGCGGTAGGCCCAAAGGCATTCACCCAACTTTTCGTCCCAGTCGCGTTTGTTAGATGACACGACTTTTTTGAGTAGCCTGACGATAGTCTTGTTGAATGCCTCGGCCAATCCGTTTGTTGCCAGATTGTAGGCGGTTGAGGCCACATTTTGAATGCGATTCTTGTCACAGAATCTGCTGAAAACATGACTAATGAACTGAGGACCGTTATCGTAGATAATCCTTCGGGGTATCCCGAAACGGTAGATGACATGGTGCTTGATGAAGCTGATCACCCTGGAGCTTTTTACTTCTGCCAGTGGAACTGCTTCTGTCCATTTGGAGAAGTAGTTGGCGATGGCTAGGATGAAGCGGTGTCCTCTCGATGAATGAGGGGTGATCGGTCCTACAATGTCCATGCCCCAAGCTTCGAAGGGCCAAGAGGCGGCTGTAGGATGTAATGGTTCTGACGGTGTATGGATGAAGTCCGCGTGAAGCTGGCACGCATGGCACTTCTTAGCATAGTCGACAGCGTCAGCGGCCATGGTTGGCCAGTAGTAGCCCATGCGTCGCAGTCGGTCCTACAACTTAGGGCCAGGTTGATGGGCCCCGCAGGTTCCATCGTGAGCTTCTCGAAGGGCTTCGGCTGCTTCTTCGTTGGACAAACATCGAAGGAGAAGTCCATCGTAGGAGCGTCGGTACAGCATTTTAGTAGCTGTATCATAGTAGAATCGAAGGAAGCTCCTTCTGACTGAGACGGCTTCTTTCGGGTCCTCTGGGAGAATTCCATAGACAGCAAAGTCGATGAACGAAAACCTCCAGTCTTGGACATTAATACCAGTACTTATTTACATGGCGTGGGCCACTCGTGAGCATAGGTTGTTTTTAGGACAGACCAAGTCTCGACCAACTACCGTGACGTAGTGTTGAGTCCCGAGGGGTGCTGCCAATGAGGCTGCGAGGCCAGCCAGGGCATCAGCCTCCAGATTTTGTAAACGAGGTACGTGTTCGATGAAGAACTTGGTGAAGGTTGAAATGATGTTCAATGCAACTTCATGGTAAGGGATCAGATCTTCATGGCGAACTTCGTATTGCCCTCTGATCTGGTTTACGACGAGTTTTGAGTCGTCGTAGGCTTCCAGATGATTCACCCCCAGCTGTTGTGTCAACTGGAGTCCCATGATGAGTGCATTGTACTTGGCAACATTGTTGGAGCACGGCTTTGAAAGAGAGTAAGCACGCTGGATGACCAGCGGATCGGGGAGACTAATTCTACCCCCACTCCTGCGATGATTTGGCTTTTGGGGCCTGTTCTTGAAGCGCCATCGAAAAATATCCGCCAGACGAAGCTTTCTTCGGTGACATTTGATTCTTGGACCTCATCCGGGATGTCTTCATAGAGTCTTGAGGACTCTGGAATGGCGTTAGCAAGATCGCCCATATGGCAAGCCGGAAGTTCAATGATCCTGGCTTCGTCATGAGAAATCTGAGTGGATTGACTCAGAAAATGACATGAATTGTCTGGCCCGAGACATAATGGCGAGTCTTTTGGATGGCAAATACCAAAGCCAAGCACTCCTTTTCAACGGGGTTGTACCGGTGTTCGGCCCCGATCAATGTTCTACTATGGTAGTAGATAGCTTGCTCATAGCCTGTATCGCTGTTCTGAGCCAGCAGAGTGCCAAGGGAATGATCCATGGCACGGACGTAGAGGAGAAATGGCTTGTCTGCGACGGGTGCCACCACGACTGGCGGGCTCTTAAGGTAAGCCTTGATGTTGTCGAAAGCTTTTTGGCATTCCTTTGTCCAGACGTAAGAGACTCCCTTCTTCATGAGCTGAGTGAAGGGTTGACATTTTCCGGAAGGGTTTGCTATAAACCTCCTGATGTTTGCCAGATGCCCCTGCAGGCCTCGAAGTTTTCGGAGGTTCTTCGGAGGGTCCATGTCGAGGATGGCTTTGGTCTTCTCAGGATCGACATGAATGCCTTTCGTCGTGATAATGAAGCCCAAGAACTTTCCGCTAGAAACCCCTAGGAAGGATTTAGCGGGGTTCATCTTGAGTTGATACGTCGGCATGAGATCGAAGACTGTCTTCAGGTCTTGTAGGTGATCACCTTTGAGACGGCTCTTGACTGCGATGTCGTCAACATAGCATTCGACTGTCTTGCGAAGGTGCTGACAGAAAATGGTGCTCATAGATTGTTGGTATATCGCACCAGCGTTCTTCATGCCGAAGGGCATCACTGTGTAGCAGAAAATACCCTTTGGAGTCCTGAATGACGTGTATTTTACGTCATCGAGGAACATCTTGATCTGGTTGTAGCTCGAATACCTGTCCATGAAAGACATGCGTTCGAAGCCACATGTGTTGTCGATCATCACGTCGGTGATTGGAAGCGGGAATTCGTCCTTCGGGCAAGCAGTATTGAGGTCCCTGAAGTCGATACAAACTCGTATCTTCCTATTCTTCTTAGTGTCAGGGACGACGTTGGCTACCCAATTCGGGTGTTGTTCTTCACGGATGAAGCCGCTGGTCAAGATTTTGTCCACCTCCTGATCGATAGCGTTCATTATGTTAGGACAAAAGCATCGCTGTTGTTGTTTGATAGGCTTGGCATCAGGTAAGATGTTAAGCCTATGCATCGCGATCTGGGGATCAAGTCCCGGTATATCTTCGTAGCTCCAGGCGAAGACATCGATATACTCTTTAGCCAGCTGGATTAAAGATTCTCGGTCTTCTCCTTTTAGGTTTTTGCTGATGAAGATGGGTTTGGAAGAAGATCCGTTTCCAAGGTCGATCTGCTCGTCTTCGTCTTCTGTGGGGGTTCGCGTAATTCAAAATGAGACTCCCACTGTTCTCCAAGACGTTGAGCCCAGGGTTCTTCTTTGAAGAACTCTGGTGTTTGGTCTTCGCCTTCATCTTCCTGGGATTGTACAGATGTCATGTTGGCTGATAGCACTCTCTTGAAGACTGAGCCGATACTGGTATCGGAATCCCAAATTGATGCTTCGGACGAGTGAGAATATTCTATTTCTTCTGCCTCCGAACTCTCTGGAGTTGACGGTGGCGTGACATAGCCTACCCCCCTTCGAGTTCGATGATAGTAGTCCTGCGACTTTCCTTTTGGTATTGGAAGCCGGAGAGGGAGACGTCGACCCTTGCCGTAGTTCAGGCCTTTGTTGCTTTCTAGATCGTAACCCATTGTTTGGATGAGGTACTTTGCCTTGTCCGTGTACCGATAGACTTGTATTCTGCCGGTATCTGGTTCTGGCTCGAGTGGCGGAAGGTCTTGATGACGCTCAACTTTGCCGAAGATGATGGATTCTTCATCTCGACTCCACGACGGGACTACAAAACAGACCCCTTGGGACGGGACTACTCGATTTACATGATGGACGGTCGTTATTTATGTTTGTAACGACCGTAGAGCGTTATCTAATGTATACATGGCATTCCAATGTGGAAGACTAGAATAATTAGAAGACACTCTATTATTGATGAAACACGAGATTTTATCCCGCGGGATTACATTGTCCAGAGAGGGTGCATCTACATCAGCAGAGATATATTTCCCTAGCTCTTTATCTGTGAGTACCGGGATAGGATCGGAAGAGTCCACCACAGCGTTGGCCTTGGGGTCCGAGAGGACTATGTGGGCCTTCTCTGGCAGCTTGGATTGTGACGGCTTGTCTTTAAGACGCACCTTCAGAGGTTCCTCCACTGTGCCTCCGGTGATTGGTGCCTTCCCCTGTAGTTTTGCCACAAGGGGAGCCGATATTTGAGACAGCTTTTCCTTGAGCCGTATCTTCAAGGGAGCTTCAGGAGCTGTTGGTGCTTTTCCGGGTAGCTTGATGTTCATGGGAGGCAACTTCTGAGGTGGTTTGCCTTTGAGTCGGATCTTCAAAGGAGCGTCGGGAGTCATCTCAGGCTCCATGTCCGGCTTTGCTGCCGTTTCTGCTTCATCGTCAACATCATTGGCTTCCTCCTCGTCAGGTGACTTATACAAGGTGGAATCAGTGAAGTAGGCTTCAACCCCTTTGAAAGGGTCAATGTCTGCAAACTCCGTCCGGATGACGTCGTTGGTGGACACGTACTTCATACATTGGTGGAGTGTAGATGGCACCACCATGTACTCATGCAGCCATGGACGACCCAACAGAAGGTTGTATTTGACATCGGCGTCCACGACATAACAAGTGACCTCGGTTCTGAGGTTACCGATATGGCACTTTAGTCGTATCTTGCCCAGTGGCTCGCTTTTGCTAGCATTGAAGCCACTGATTGTTGTGTTAGAAGGCGCCAGTCGGTACATTGGGATCCATAGTATTCAGAGCAGCGTCTTCGGAATAATGCTGAGGGAAGACCCCGGATCAATCTGAATCCGCTTCACCTTGACAGAACCGATATACCCTGTATAATACAGCGGCCTGTTGTGTCGGTTGTGCTTGAGCAGCATGTCTTATTGGGTGAAGGTTATATTGGGGATAACCTCATCCGCACAACGATAGTGCGCACATGTAGTCGGTTCATCTTCAGGCTGCTTGACCTGACTAATGAAGGATTCGACATCCTTCAGAGCTTCACAGAGAGCTTCTCGAGTTCTTTGGAAAGACGAAGGAGCTCAAATAGAGATAGGCGGGCAGGAGTACTTGCCAGTTGTGCCAGTATATCAAAGTTGTGGGGCTTGGCTAGCCCCGAAGTATTCTCCTTTCGCAGAGGCCTATCGAAGCGGGCCTCTACATGCTTCTGCTTATTGGCTGCTGGAGGCTTAGACGGGCCCTCTTTCTGGGCAGCAGGGATAGTGCAAGGAGGCACCACCTCGACGACAGCTTCGTCGGGTTGGGCATTCTGTTGTGAATGCGTCTGTACAGGAAGTGCCTCTTTCACTGAGGAAGAGACCATACGGCAAGACTTGATCTTCCTACCTTTGGATTTGGAGGTAGGGCATACCTCCGGTTGAGTCACCTCGGAGACAAGATTAGGGTAAACCCATAAGATCTCTCCCCGAGATTTGGTGAGTGGGATGAGTCCACTCACGTTGTCATGAGTAGGTGGTAAGTTAACCACCTCCATTGTCGCCTTTGGGATGGGGACAACGCCATTTTGCATTGTGGTTGGCGGTAAGGTGCCTAACTGGAGTGACACCACGTTGGCTGACACCGTCTTCTCCTCGTAGTCGACGGAGATAACATCCGTATTGATCAGGCGTTGGATGTAGTTTTTGAGGACGTAGCAGTCCTTGGTTGGGTGTCCGACAAACCGATGGTAGTGACAGTACCTCGGATTGTCCATTTTCCTAACCTCGTCGGGATGCTTCGGGTCCGGCAGCTTGATCTTGTCACCCTGCTTCAGTATCTCAAAGAGTTGCAGGGTGTCTTCATTGTTGAAAGAATAAACCTCCTTTAGCCTTGGTGCAAGTGGAGGCTTCTGAGTAGGCGCTGATGCACCTTTTGAGGCATTGACAGTCAACGCCTGTTTCCCCTTTATCTCTCGTCCGGGGTTGTTGGCTGCATGCCGTTTCCTCTTATCCTCAAAGGCAGGGAAACTAACTCCCAGAAGGCGAGCGTTGGACGCCTTCTTTTCTGCTGCTTCTGCTTCGATGATCAAGGAACTCCTGTCGGGAGGAGGAGTAGAGTTGAGCCAGAGTTTGATCGCAGGCAGCATGTTCATGCTGCAGGAGGAGAGGAGTGCATGTTCTGGCATGCCCGGGGGCAGTCTGAAGCAGGCCTGTCGGAAGCGTTCGATGAACACTCGAACTATTTCCTTCTCCTTCTGGCGTATCTCTGTGAGGGACGCCATTGTCATGTCCTTCCCGCCGTCGTAGGAACGGTCGAAGAAAAGGTACATCAACTCGTCGAAGGAAGATGTGGAATTGTCGGGGAGGCTGCAGTACCAATCGTATGCCACTCCTTTTAGTGCCCCAACAAATATGCTGGTGAGTAGCGCATCCTCCTTCGGAAGATGTCCCGTTTGGGACTGGAAGTACGTCAGATAGCGACGCGAAGAGTCCTTCCCGTCGTATGGTGTCAATGTTTGTGGTTTATATTTGGGAGGATAAACCACTTTGTTCCATTCGAGGGGATAAGGTTGGGGGATGCCTATCTTTTAGCGCTCCTCTTGTCTATTCATGGACTCAAAGCGTTCGTGCAGGTCCCTGATCATCTCGACCATGTCTTCCGTGGAGCTGGGAGTCGGGAAAGGTGGCACCACCTGGAGTTGAGCATTTGAGGGCTTCGATGTCCGAGGTGCTTCGCGGCGATCCGTATCCAAGGATACTCGTTGAAGGGGTACACTTGATTCTCCATTGGCCCCTGGGTCGGGACCGGTAGAAGGTGTCCTGGCCAAAGCTGACCGTATCTCAAATACAGCTTGAGTCAGTGTTTGCATGGAGATGGAGAGGGTTTTGAGTCCTACCTCCAGGGTATCCATGTGCTGGACAAGGTCTGCTGGCGGCGCATCAGACTCGGTGTCACCCCAGCCATGTATACTGTCATGATGCGACTGGAAGTGGATGGATCGGTTGAGGCTTCACTCTCGGCTTCACTCTCCTGTAGGGGAGTTGCCTCTCCTGGAGCTTTGTCTTGGCCACCCCCAGCTATGTTCGGGAGAACATTCTCGACATCTGCAAGGGCCTGATTACCTTCAGTTCTATCTTGAAGGACTTCTTCGTCTCTGAGTCTCAGATTCGTAGGGGCTAGACTACCCCCAGCTATGTTTTGGAGGACACCCTCGTCTTTGGGAGAAGTATCCGTAAGGGCCTGATTACCTCCAGTCCTGTCTTGAAGGACCTCTTCGTCTTGGAGGACACCTTCGTCTTCGGAAGGAGGCTCGACAAGGGTCTGACTACCTCCAGCTTCCTCCAAGATCTTCTTCCTCCCCCGAGTGCCTTCGAATACTCCGGAGGACGAGATAGTTGTCTTGGTTTTCCTCGGCTGGCTCTTAGACGAGAACGAAGAATTGCCAGTTGCCTTTCGGACTGACGAGGAGTTAGAGATTACATTGCATGAAGCAATCTCTGGCTCTTCTTTTGTTGACACCTTCTTCCCGAGGCGACGTCGGAGGGGTGTCGATGATTACAGCCGCTGGAACACCGACTGTCTTGGTGGGACTGCTGTCTTGCAACAGCAGTTGATGGTGACTACAGCACAAGTGTGTCCTGTGAGGGGCGCATCGTGCTTGTCAGTCGACTCTCCTGATCGGCGCTTGTGAGTGATCACGTTACGCAGATCGTTGGAGGAGAGTGCCACCTTCGCACCCCCTTCAGGTGCATGGTGTAACGCCCCAGTCCCAAAATACGTAGGACTAGGAACGTAGACATGCCAGCTGTATTCATACGAAGTACATTCCAATATATTGAATCCTCGTATGAATACATAAGCTGTAAAATACAGTAGAACCATAACTAATCTCATCCACACAAAATAAATGAATAGAAGATCTCATATAATTAACTATGAAATTGTCATTGGTACATATAGTTGGGCGGAGACAAATCTACTACCAACTATGAAAAGAAATACATGATATACAAAGAATGATTTTGGCGAGCGAAGTGAAGACGATCCAAATGCAATCATCCTCGAAGAAATAGCGACGATCACGGCTAGAGCTAGAACACCTGCGAAAGACAATAACACACACACCTGGAGAGATAACCAGGTCCTCAGATGGACGTAACAAGACACAGAATATCATGCCATATAAACTGAATAAATATTGCTCAAATAAATAAGTCAATTGAATTATAACATAGTCCAATACGCACCTATTGAACGAGGGTACCATCCCCCCAACCAAACAAGGACAGAAGATGGTAAACTAATTCACGGTGACGTATATTTCCATGCCATGAATCCAATATGGTACCCGGACCCCAACAAGGTTCAATACCTTCTCATCGGAGTAGTAAGTCACACCTACAACCAAACAAGGACAAGATGTGACGAACTAATCCGCGACAAGTTATTGTTCCAAGCCACGGTCAGATAGAAGTACCCAAACCAAAAGTACTCGTACCTAACGGATAAAGGTGCCTATCCATTCTAAGTGAAATGTAGTTAAAAACAATCCTTCCTACGCATGGGCCCTGGCTGAATAGGATCGGCATAGTCCTCTCTTGG